>CABFOW010003864.1:0-30653 GCA_902141385.1 Timema californicum
CACAGCACAAATGTTCATGTTCGGGCACATATGAGCACAAATAGAGCACAAACGATTAGACAAAAAAAAATCGGCAATGTGGCGGGCCAAATTGAGTCACGTCGATTCTCCGTACCCATATGAGTAGAAGGATGACGTTAAATTATTATTTATTTACTAGTTTGTATATTTAAAAAAAAGTGTCTTACATGTAATTGTTTTTGCGCATTCTCCACACTCCATTTCTAAACACTCTTGTTTATTCTTAAATAGGATAAAACAAATTATTAACTTTATTAACTAGACTTAAAACTAATGTAATAATTTTTGGAGGAAATATTAGTAATATATTAGTAAAATGTGCAAAAGACTCGCAAATGTATTTAAAAATAAATTAGACAATGATTATTAAGGTGGAATGGAAGACCCGCTAAAAGCGCAAAAATAACGCTTACTTTCTCGGATTATTCTGGGACTATGAAATATCATAGGAGAATGGGATAAATTTTTTTTATCTTGTAGGCAAAATATTTTTTTATGTTTTTACTGAAAGAAATTTTAATAAATCTAAGTAATTAATTTATTAAATTGTTTCTAAATTGGCCTTTTTCTCCTTGTATTTAGGATCAAATTTATTTCAGTACAAACATTGGATTTTAGCGGAAATAAAGGTACGTATTTTTTTTCAAATTAATAAACAAGATAGAATCATCGCCATTATCTAGGAAAATTAGTCTAATTTAGTTTATTAAATAACAGCCACAAAGATTTTAGTGTTTAAACCCTAGGCTACCACAGTTGTGTGGGTGAATAATTTTCCTCAACGAATAGTTCATATTTCATTAGTGAAACTTGAATAATTGTAGGGTAAGGGAATTCATACAAATATGAACCTTTATGAAGTGTTTGAAAATAGAGTTAAAAATTAAAGTTAAAGTTGTTTTTATAAATAACTATGCAATATTAAAATAAATAAAGCATAGTAAAGGCCCAATTTTCAATTGTTATTATTGTCTGCCAGAATATAGGCTAGGTCTACTTATATTCCAAACTCAATCATCAAAGAATCTTGCATTAATATTTGGTTTAATACAAACGATCACCATAAGTCTATATATTTTTCATTTATTCGTTTTATAACTCCAATAGCTAGGGTCTCATTTGTTATCTTTCAAAACTATCTCCAATACTCTCTAATAAATCATTGGCAGAAGTTTAAAACTTTCTTTTTAATCCAGCTCAACAAATTCTTCAAACTAATTATTAGTTCTTGTTCAAAATGTAGGATTTTTACGCTTGTTAAGACACTCTAGCATATCATAAATATATGAATCTGAATAAAACGGCATCATTAAACTTTATCTTAACTTTATCCAACAATACACTTTGGAATGTTTTGAGCAGTCAGCTGATATAGTGGTCGCCCAGTTGTTCTCTACGGTAATTATATTGGTATTTTAGTTTGGTAGTTTAGGATGATGCTACAGATGGTAGCACCAATGTTCCGACCACCTTGTTACAAATTTACCCAGACACTACCACACGTAGTACGTGTTTAATTAATCTATGATTTCATGTCAACGTAGTAGTGAATTTGTATTATTTTGCAAGTATCCATGGGATTAATTTGCCGGTTATATTTAATATATTAGGAAAATGGACTTAATTCACCGTATTCAAAGCCTTAGAATAACACTCTTTATACATGTTATAGTAAGTATGATGTATATTAAAATAATCATATATAAGTAATACATCTTGTTAAAGGAATGGCATAGTTTTTGTTTAATAATGGTGCAAAAAAGACATAAATAAGTTTCATTTACATATTACTTTTCATTATATTAATTTTAAATAGAAAATAAAATTTAAGTACAGTATTACGATAGGTATGATTAATTTATTTTAGACCACCATGTTTTTAATAGGGCCTATTAAGCCAACCTAACTTCAAGGCTGCAAATCAAACCTTTACTTAATTAAATTAGCTTAGGTAGCTCAGTTCGTAAAGGTGTCACAAATTTTGAAGTTTTGTAACCTATGTACTTTAGGCATATAGGGAATGATGCGTAAGCACCTTATATAATACATTGTATTTCACTTTAGATACCAAATCATCGAAAATGTAATACTGTACAGTGTAATCTATTAATAGCGGACACCTTCCAGGATCAAAACCATGTTCATTATTTGGAAATATATATATATTTTTTTTAAATCATAGTCTATATGAAACTATAAACCATAATCTAATTAGGCCTACTATGCTGCAGTATTGTAGGTATGTAGGATAATAATTATAGCATGTTAAATATTATACAGAGCTTTACTTACTATAAAGATTGCATTATACACAGAACAGTAGCCTACAAAAATAAAATTAAATGTGAACAGTAGGCCTGTGGGGTTTGGTACGTCTTAATCATTATATTTTAAGCCATTTTTCTATCTTAGAATATCAGAAATATTTATCAGCCGTACATTATCCCAAACACTAAATACGTAGAAACGATTTTAACCAACAACAAAGGAAAGAAAAAACACTTAACTAAACAAGAAAATGTTTCACTCACCTAAGTGACACATCTTTCAGCCGTTCTAGACTCGCCTAAGTGACATATCTTTCAGCCGTTCTAGACTCGCCTAAGTGACACATATTTTTCAGCCGTTCTAGACTCGCCTAAGTGACACATATTTTTCAGCCGTTCTAGACTCGCCTAAGTGACATCTTTCAGCCATTCTAGACTCACCTACGTGACATCTTTCAGCCATTCTAGACTCGCCTAAGTGACACATCTTTCAGCCGTTCTAGACTCGCCTAAGTGACATATCTTTTGGCCGTTCTAGAACTATTGGGACACATTACATTAAGCCACAAACATAATTTTTACCATCTTTATGAAGGTGTAAAAACCATCTCTGACGACCACATTTAACTTTTTCATAGTAAATTTAACTTCAAACCATTTAACAAGTATCCATAACGACCAGATTATAGACGAAGTAAATTATAATATTGGTGATGTCATTGAAATAACACAACTAGTTTATATTAATTATTATTACACTCATCCGATTGAGCTTAACCAAACCTTTCATTATTATTATTATTATTATTAACACCGCGTCTTACTACCCGTTCGGGTTATCCGCACTTACGCTAATGTGTAATGGTAGGGTGATTGTGAGATGAAATGAAGGACCTACAGTTTAACGTGGAATCCGAACCACGGTGGAGACCTGGCATTCCTCACATTCACAAGATGTCTTGTCAGAGGTGAAGGAAGGGTTTGGTAATCAGATAAATCTGTGCCGGGACCGAGGATTGAACCCCGGGCCCCCAGCACAGAAGTCTGACACCTTACCCCTAGACCGCCAGGTTACCCTAAAAACCTTTCATTATTATGGCACTTTATCTACCCAGCTTAACCTAACCTTTCATGTGTAAATAAATTAAATTTATAATCATGGTTAAAATAAACCATTTAATGTAATAAACGTTGATGATACATATCATATAATGACATGATAGCCATTTTAGTGTGCGCTGCGCAAGATCTAAATATAACCCATAGCATCATTGGATATCATCTTCCATCCAGTGCGCAGAATCAAATTAGTCATACATTATCGTCAATATTCACATTTTAAAAGTGATTATGGCAATGTGTTGATGAGTGTTATTTAAATATAGTATTTAAAAAAATTGTAAAAAATTTCTAAATATCGATGTCATTCAATTCTATGTACTATAGTGTGCATAATAAAGTGATAGGGTGATTGTGCATAATAAAATGGTAGGGTGATTGTGAGATGAAATGGAGGACCTACAGTTTAACGTGGAATCCGAACCACGGTGGAGACCTGGCATTCCCCACATTCACAAGATGTCTTGTCAGAGGTGAAGGAAGGGTTTGGTAATCAGATAAATCTGTGCCGGGACCGAGGATTGAACCCCGGCCGCCAGCACAGAAGTCTGACACCTTACCCCTAGACCACCAGGTCACCTATATTAGTAATACATTACCAGTATTCAAATTACTTAATTTATAGTTATGCCTAAACCATTCAGTTTTACTTCATGAATCTTCCATGCAAATGGATTTGAAAAATAGCCCTAACTAAAGCTTTAAATGTTGCTTTTGTTTTGAAAGTTTTAAAATAAACTCTCAAATATTGAGAGTAAAATCACAATACTAAAAAATGTTAAAAATATTTATGATTTAACTAGCACAATATTTTTACTATTTTATTATTTTGATGCGTCCAAAACTCCTTGAAAACTATTCCAAGGCTGTCGGACGGTTGGTTCAGCGTAGAGCTCCACACACATAGCTATATTTTATAAATCATATTTTTTTACAGGTATGTTACCTATTTTACAACCCAACAGACAGTGGAGCCGTGCAATTGACTTCGGGTAATTTGGATACCATTTTAGGTAAGTAGATAAAGTTTTAAGCCTTAATGCTTTAAAACTAATGAACCCATGCTATACAGTTGAAGTACTTAATAAGTCAATATTGTATATCTCTGCTGTCCAAACTAGATTGGACTAGGCCATATTGATACATACTGCCGCTGGTAGGATAAACCGATAGCCTGATGTCTTTAGCCAATCCTAGTTTTCATCCTTCCTAACCCATACGATGAGTTGACCTTGGACAGGTTTCATCATTCACAGTTTGCACGCAAATATTGCCAGCTGACCTAACATATCCTAACGCTACCTTGGTTTGTCCTAATAAAATTGTAGGCTATACTAATTTATCCTATGAGCTAGGCCAAAATTTCAAGATTAATGAATATAGACCCGGTTTAGGTTAGTTTACCTGCAACATTTGCGCCCGATCTGTGCATCGTGAAACCTGTCCAAGATCAACTCGACGTATGGACTAAGGATGAAAACTAGTATTGCCTGAAAATCTCCAGTTTATCCTACAAGCGGCAGGATGTACTGATTCTGCATAGTCCGATCTAGTTTGTCCTGAAATCTGGTTTGGACTTAAACAGACAGGAAACAGAGTAGGTGTATTTCTCAAGTAGAAAGTTACAGCTAGTAAAAAAGAGATGTATTTGACTTATTTTCTCAGACACACCAACTGTTTCATTCCAAAAAACTACCTTTGTTCTCCAACGCCATTTTGATGTATTACCGCAAGTGATCTGATATGTTATTTAAAATATGATAGAGCTAGGGTTACAATTGGAAGGTTGAAGGTTAAAAATAATTCCTCTTGTGGGTGAATATTAAAATAATATTTTTTGGAATAGGCTGGGCCTACCTATTAATAAATACCGGCAGTAAAATCAGAAAAGAGTCAAATGTACCTTATTTAAGTTTGTATATGTAGGATTATGTACATGTACTTCCCTTAAGGGGGGGTTCCATTGATTTCCAGACGGGGTCCGGACTAATATATACATATAGTGGGCACTGAAGGCTAGGATTGGTCAGAAGAGTGTCTAGAACCCATTCCCTCACTAATTTATATATACTTGTGTGTGTATGTATAGATATAGCCTATAACTCATATTGTACCTATTTATTTATTTTTTGTGCACTGCATCTTACTACAATCATGTCAATCCTATGATTGTTGTAGATATTTAAAGTGCACATTTATACGCTACACCCAAAAAGTGAAATTGACCATTTCATGAATTGGGCAAATTTCTGCTCATTCCGTGCACTGGCTTCTTCGCTAGTCCAGTTCATGAATTGCGTAATGTTTGGAGTTGCCCGGTTCAGGAGATGATCAGAAGAGGCTAGCTTACAGAATGGGCAGACATTTGTCAGATTCATGAATGGGCTATAACGTATATATAATATTCTTTAAATTGAAAACTTACACCTAGACACTAGAATCAAACCCTGTACCTTTGACTTAGTATGTAGGCTAAATGCTTTATCCACTGAGCTATCCAGTTGTCCCGTACCCAGGGTCATATTTTAAGGCAGAGTCGGTCGCGGAAATCGTCGGCTACATGTGTAATCGATTAAGATCACGCACAAGCTCTCAGATAATGCAGCCATCTTTGACTTGGGAGGGATTTATCCAGCCAATAGTACAATGAAAAGAATTGAAAAATGATAATTAAATGTGGCTATAATGGTAACTAACAAATATAATAGCGTGGATATTTAATTCATCGTATAAAAAATTATACATCCACAACACTTAAAGGAACATGTGGTAAGATGCAGTGCACAAAATAAAAATAGATAGGTAACGTATGAATTGTACTAATGACAAGTTGAAGCCACTCCGATGATGATCTCGCCATGTCCTTTACATAAAAGATGCTTTAAATTATGACTGAAGAATGTCACTGAGGACAAGACAAGTATCAGATAGCTGTGGTGAGGATCAGCATTCCCCCAACAAGTGTTGGCTGCTATGCAGACAATAAAATAACGCTTCTGAAATGCACAGTTGATAAAATCATGATAAACTTATAACTTAGGCTTATCCTTCTTTTTATCATATTCTAGCATTTACATATCTTATCAGTTGTATCTTGCATCACTTCATGTCTTCTCGTGAGTAATGACTAGGAAATATATTAAAATAATATAAAATGTAATTTGTAGGGAATGAGACTAATCAGTGGCGCTGAAGGAAACAAATTATCTTTTATCTTTGTTTATTTGCTTTTTGGTGACCTGGCGGTCTAGGGGTAAGGTGTCAGACTTCCGTGCTGGCGGCCGGGCTTCAATCCTCGGTCACGGCACAGATTTATCCGATTACCAAACCCTTCCTTCACCTCTGACAAGACATATTGTGAATGTGGGGAATGCCAGGCCTCCATCGTGGTTCGGATTCCACGTTAAACTGTAGGTCCTCCATTTCATCTCACTATCACCCTACCATTACACATTAGCGTAAGTGCGTAAAACCCGAACGGGTAGTAAGACGCAATATTAATAATAATAATTGCTTTTTGCTACTGTTCACACAGCTACACCCCACACATAGACCCAGTTTTATAACCAAACCTAGCATGACTCAAGGGTAGCTTGATAGTGAATACAAGACGTCACCCACCTAAACTTGTATGGAATGTTCAAGTTTTGCAAAGAAACGGGGCCCAGTCCATCCTGGTGTCCTCTTGTTCCGAGGCCATCCTAGTGTGTGCTGTCCTCAGAAACTGCTCTAGGGCTCTCTGACAGTAAAACATTCTGCAGGCTTACCAAGGGGCTTTGTTTGGCTTGGGTAGGGGTGTTCTGTTTGTCTACTAGGGCTCACCACGGTGAGCTGTTAGTGATGTCATGTACAAGAAACAATATTATTGTTATTTGTGAATTTGGCACATTTCACTGCAAACTCAAAGTGTGCATACTTAAACACATGTTGAATTCTTCCCCTCCCGAAACATTGGGTTGCATGCATTTCACCGTCAAGCTCAAATCTTCCCATTTTAGACCCAAATTAAATGACTTCACATTAGTCACTTTTATGAAATTTAATTTCCCTCTATTTCAATCACAGGTGTCTGGAAGTTTTGTTGTGGCAACCCTGGTTGTTGGCTGCTCTTAAGTGATATTGGTCCTTTACTCATATATTTGGAATAATAATTGATCCTTGTTAGAGTAACTATTCCTACTTCCATTTTTTACACAGGTATAAATAAAATATAATGTTTGCTCTCTTAAGAAATAACTGCTCCTGATTTTTTGGATCAACTCAGTGGGGGGGGCTCTGATTATTAGAGCAAAGATGTGGACACACGATGGCCAAGGATTAGGAAGATCTTGACAGGAAAACATATACAAATATTTTGTGAGACATTTCTTCAGTTGATGATTATCTTGTTCTAAATAGGTTTTATGTAGAAGATGTACAGCGGTTAGTGCAACACTCGGCTTCAGAATAAGAGCTCCATTTTAACACCTCGGAGGCCACGGGATCTAACGTGCAACCCTCACAGTAGATTAGACTTCCGATAACACGGAGATTGAGGGTACACTCTCACTTGGGTCTGAATTCCTTTCCATTCTCCCTCCACATAAATGCGGGTACACTTTCTCTAAATATAAAACCATTTAGCGTAATTAGTACACAAGTATATAAACCGAACACGGTGCTAAAAAGAAATAGATTAACAATTTTTATTAGGGAATTATAAATACTTTTAATGCACTTAAGTGAAATAAAATATATTCATGGTGACTAGAGATGGGGGAAACCTGGACATTTTGGGGGATTTAAATACCCTCCCTCCGCCTCTGCACCTAAAAAAATTAAACAAAATTGAGACTTTTTTTCCCCTCAGTACCAACAAAATGCATAGTCTAGAAATAGCATCCTGCTAATATGAAATTATTGGTTTGTGTTATGAGATATTTGCACAGGGACACCAATATACCCAAACCATTAAATACTAGAAAAATAACTTAGAAGAAAGTTGAGGTTTACTAACCTTTAGAATATGTAGGCCCTAATCAATCTAATAAACAGAAAAATTGCCATTTTTCAAGTAAAACATTAAAAAGATTAGGGGGGGAATTGTTTTAAATGTTTTCTGGAAAAATTGGAAAATTGAGGGAATTTTACAAAAAAAAAGTTTTGTAGCCACCCTGATATTTTATAAAGTGGGGTTGATGTTTATAACAGGGTGTCCAGCGACCTTGAAAACCTGGAAAACAGGGAAAAGTCGGGGAATTTTATTAAATTTCTGGAAATTTTACATTTCGTATATATAAGGCCTCATATTTTGATTCCCAATAGTCAAAATAACCCTTTTCTTCCAGTTTATACCTAGCTGTAATCACTTTCACACCATTTTCCATGTTGAGCAGACTTATGTCACTTCTCAATGTCAACAACTGAGTTTTATGTCTTTCCACCCTTCTGCCACGTGTCAAAGTTGAGTCATGATTATTCACATGCTCATAATTTGACTAGGCCTGCATTTTAAGTAGAAGGAACTAAGAATGGCTCTGTCCCACAACTATTTTATATCTTTCTTGCTTGAGGCAATATTTTAATGGCTCAATAAAATTTCACTGAAATCTATTTTTAACTTAAAATAGTCCATTTCCCCGGAGGCAGAAATTATTTAACCCTATTATTGAGTGATACAACTTCAAAATGTGTATGTATCTAGAAAAAAAACATACTATCTAATCTGTGATCTTAAAAAAAATATTTCGTAATATCGATAAATAATGGTCTGGGAAAAAGTAAATTGGATCTGTAAAACCTGGAAAAGTCAGGGAATTTTAAAATCTAGTTTGGCTGGACACCCTGTATAAGCCTAGTGTTTGATATAGTAAAATATTACCAAGATTAAACATTCTTTCAAGAAACTGGTGTTTCTTTTATAACTATTTTGTTGACAAACACATGATTGGACACGACTTTCCTTTTCCAAACTGCTTTCCACGGTGAAACCAAAGACAGTTTGGTATTCTTTGCCGGCAGTCCATGACCCAGCGGGTGTTTGGTTATTGGTGTGACATCAGCATATTTACCTTCACAGGATGTTGTACTTGAGAGACAAGGAGGAAGTAACAGATCCTGTTAGGAGCAAGTGCATTGATCCAGAGTATCTACTCACTCATTCATACTACCCAACAGTTAAAAGTGACAAGGGTTCTTGTTTCCAAAGCTGAGTGAAGCCCCTTCCACTAGAGCATTGTTTCTTTGGAGATATTGCCACGAGTCACATGGAAAAAAATAGAATTACGATTGCTACTCAAAGATTTAGTATCCTTTCACAAACAAGATTAAAGCTATATCATATTTGACTAAAATATTTAAAACATTACTTCACCATTGTTTATATTGAGAGCTAATAGCAATGTCATGTGTTTTATTTCTTTTTTTGGTGACCTGGCGGTCTAGGGGTAAGGTGTCAGACTTCTATGCTGGCGGCCGGGGTTCAATCCCCGGTCCCGGCACAGATTTATCTGATTACCAAACCCTTCCTTCACCTCTGGCAAGACATCTTGTGAATGTGAGGAATGCCAGGCCTCCACCGTGGTTCGGATTCCACGTTAAACTGTAGGTCCTCCATTTCATCTCACAATCACCCTACCATTACACATTAGCGTAAGTGCGTACAACCCGAACGGGTAGTAAGACGCGGTGCTAATAATAATAATATTTCTTTTTTTATTATTATTACAATCAAATGTTTATAGAGGTTCATTGACCTGTAAATGTCCTAAAATTAGCTTAGGCAGGGTAAAGTGTCGGTATTTAATCAAATTTATGGAATTTGTACATATTTACACAAAAACACACCAATATTGACTTAAAATTATTGTAAATAAAAATCTTGGCTAGTTCACACATCATAGGCGAATATATTTTGACACAGCCAGTCGAACAGACTAATCTCAGTTCTCAAGGTCACTGTGTGAGACTCCCACATCCTTTTGATAAACAATTCTTGGATTTAGTTTGTTTGCATACATCCATTGCTATGTTCGTGCATATACATCCAATAAGTTATATAATAGAAGAAATAATAAATCTGTTTCACAACATTTTCATATCTTTCTAGCCCACAGCAACCTTTTAATGGCTCAATATCACCTCACTTTAAAACCTAACTTAAGGAACCTAGTACCAGGGCTGTGTAGTCTGTAAGTCAAGCTTCTGACTCTATTTTTATACTGTCCGACTCTGATTCCTTCATAAATTGTCTAACGTATATTAAGTAGTAATAACAAACTGACAATCTCTGCTCCAATACAGACTACTTTGTGGGAAACTTCTTTGGTATTGAGAATTTTATTTAAATAAATTTGTGAACCCCAATAATGAGTCTTATGTCTTAAATAATTTTAAAAAAGTATATAAATTGCTATAATAATATAAGCTTTTATTTTGAAGAATCAAATAGCCAAAGCTATTATTTATGTTTTTAGTGAGGATTACTCCATCAATATATCATATTCTGAAAATTGAAAAATGACACCTGGACACAGGAATTGAACCCGGGACCTTTGGCTTAGTACGCCAATGCTCTAACCACTGAGCTATCCAGGAATCGTCCCGTGCCCAGGGTCATTCTTCACTCTTATTTTAGGCTGGATGAATGTGCGGAAACCAAATCTGCCTTAAAATATGGGTGAAGAATGACCCTGGGCACGGGACGATTCCTGGATAGCTCAGTGGTTAGAGCATTGGCGTACTAAGCCAAAAGTCCCGGGTTCGATTCCCGTGTCCAGGTGTCATTTTTCAATTTTTAGAATTTTATTTTGAAGCCAGGGTCAGAGCTTGTACATTTTCCACAGCCTTACTTAGTTTATTTGAGCTTTTAATAAAATATCTCTTAATTCTGCTGGTCTTGTCACAGTTTATAATCAATCTGTGACAAAGTTTCCAAAGCCCCTCTTGCTTAGAAGCAGTGTTATGTAATGAAAACTAATCTGCTTTAAGAAGTTCCCCNATTTTTGTGGTAATTAAGGGTAGGGATAGTGCTAAAATTTGTTTAACATTTAGAAAGTGACATTGTGCCTCCTCCTTACACGTCTGAAAATTTACATTGAGCACTTCTTAAATGAAGGAATATGTGGGAGGAGCGGATTTTGGATGGGGGGGGGCAGGTGAGGGTCATTTCCCCCTAGAGTAAATTTGACCCCCTTGATACCATTTTAATATAATTGAGGTTGATAAGGTTAAAAATAAACTCCAAATATCTTCTAAAGACATTGATTAAAATGTAAAAAATCAGGTGAAGGCTGTTTTAAATTTTTAGGAGCATAAAAATTTCAAAAATATTTTGAAGGAAGACAAATAAATTCTAGAAGAGTATATTTAAAAATATCCAGAGGAGGACCACTCCAATAGCTTAAAGGCATCTTAATTGTCAAACGTTTGCCAAGAGAGGCTTTAGGGGAAACAAGTCTCTCAAAACCAGTTTTTGATGGGTTGACCTCCCCTCACCGCTACACAAGTAAGGTTTTACTGCCCCTGAACCAGTCCGAAATCTAACATTTTTAATTCCACTGATTTTGAAACTTTAATCATAGGTTGAGATTTCTACGGAACTACCTGAAAGTATTTAGGAACCTCGACCTTCTTGTCATTGGCAGTTCAATCTTTGATTAAATCATTTTAAGAGCGTGCTTCATAGCAGGCCCAACTCAATGCCCGGCTTGCGCAAGGTTTGGGAGTTAAGGGGGAAAGAAAAGACAAGGTGTGCCAGAAGTTTCTTGTTAGTAAATACAGTACGTCCCTGTTATGGTGGAATGAAGCTTTGTGCACAATGCATATCTGTGAAGCCATTCTAAAATGGTCAAACCCCACATGTTTAATGCAGTTTTTATCCATATATAATTTAATATTTCGACATTGTTCAGTATTAAGAACTTCTATTGACTCTTTATCTCCATTATTGTTTAATCAGACATGATCCACGTGCGATAGTGTTCGTTTAAATATACAATTTTGAGCCGACTGTACCATAGAGTTGATGGGTGTGTGATGCAATTTATGTTAAACATACCAATAGACCTAATAAATAAACAACTTTACATAGATTATACACACACATAGTACACTAGCTCTTGGTATGTATTAATCAATTATCCGAAGGTCACAATTGTCAATGTGGAAGTATTAGTAATGTTAAGTGAAGCTAATGACTAAATGAGATGATGCATCTCAGAAGTAACATTACACTTTAGTTTACCTGGTATACTACTCAAACATCTTAACTCTGCATAATTTATCTATCCAGAACATTCTTCTCCCTTTTATTGCACTCTATATTTATACCTGTTGTTTATTTTTTTGAATTATCAAATTTAATTTTTATCATCTTATTAATATACTCATTTTTTGACATTAAAGGGATTGATTAATTTTAAATTATGAATATAAAAATCTGCCAAGTTTGGGTGTAACGGTACATTGGGCAGAACGCCCACTAGCCCGTGACCTCGCCTTATTTTTTTACCATGTTAGGAACAATGGACTTTCACTTAACCAGGATTTCAACCAACAATAAAGGACCTGCACCAGCGGTCACTCTTATTTGACTGTATTGCCAGTGATCATGGCGATGTATGCATATAACCCAAACAGGTACTGAGATGCGGTGGGAAATTTAGTTGCATGAAGGGCATTCGCACAGCCATAATTCTGTCTTTTTCAACTTAAAATAATAATTGTACCTCAGCCTACTTACCTAATGGTTTGGCTTTAAATCAAAAGCTTGTCTAAAAGTAACAAAAACGACAGATATTATTTTCCATTTCGCTAAGCATCGTATTGTTTTGGTGTACCTAGGGATGTGCTATTGATACTGTACTCATTAAAATATTGATATCATACTAGTATTGCAAGAAAAGTAACGATGACTCTAATTATCAATGTTTGTTTTTATATAGTAACTTCAAGCTGAACTTGTGCATCTTATTTATTTGAATACTGTGAGTTATAATAATTTAGCTGTACAAAAGCTTGTTTGTTTTAATTTGTGATGACCGTGCTCATTGATAAAGGAAGGGGTAGTAAGTAGACTGGTTGCCACTCACCCTGTCACCCTGTCACCCAGTCTGGCATCAGGCCACGCAGGAAATGAGGGAGATTGAGAAACACTCTCATTGGTTCTTCCTCCATAGTTCTCCCTAGTAAACAATCCCAGCTTGAGGGAAGACAACATTTCTTTCAGTACCGATCTGGTACCAGAGTGAATACTAATATCAGTAAAAGTATCAAGTAAAAATATACTAGTATTGAAAGGAAAATATTTATATTAGTAAGGTGTTGATACTTTTTCCACATTCCTATACATAACTAATCATGACATTCCCATACAGGGTAGGCATTAAACTGTGCATATAGCTCGAAAAACAACTCTGTATTTAATCCACCCTCACTAACTCTCTCCACACTTCGCTATCCTTGCTTACTCTCTTCACTTCAACAACAGCCATACACCAAGTCATGCATGCACTTTTATCCTTGAAACTCATATGTTTCTCTTTTCCACATCTTACATGGCCTACTCCTACACTCTACCTTCATATATTTGCATCGTCACTTGATTTACACTCATCCTCTCAACAAGCCCAAATAAACCTAAGTTGCTTCTTTCACATTGACCTGTTGGATTCCCTTTAAAACCGCACTCCTCCAGTAACCATCCATTACTGACTCTGTCCATGCGAGTTTTCCCACACACGTTTCTTGGTCATCTCATTCTAACCGCACAAACCCGTGATTCACATCCATAGAACATGGTTGGCACTAACAGACCTTTATATGCTGCCATCTTGCCTCCTCCGTGCAGTCCACACACATCCAACTGCTCTCTGAGACGCATTCACCGTCCATCCTTCTATTTCTACAGAGCACATGAATAGAATTAAATAAAAGTCAAAGTAAAAAAGCTATGTTTTTCAACAAATATATTATGTCTTACAAACCATAATACCACAGTTTATTCATTAACTTATACACCCCCACCACCCTCTTAAATACATTGTTTATAATAATATATCATAGTCCTTGATCATGTTTTGGATAATTTTACAACATGTGAATATGACTTGAAAGGCAATACATTGTTTATTACAGGCCTAGTTATGAATTATGTATCAAATCATATAAAATATGAGATCTAAAGGCGTTATTGTTTTTTGAGTCCAATAAACCAATATCTCTTTTCAAACTAACATACCCTAACTATTAAAAGTCAACGCCATAAGTTATTTACAAATCTTGTTTTTCATCAGAATTTAAAACAAGTTTTTGCTAAATATGTAATCAATAAAATAAGTAATGTTTGTTATGTTTCAGCCTCCAATGAACTAGTAGTAATGAACTTCTACGCAGACTGGTGCCGCTTCAGTAGCATGCTGGCCCCCATATTTGACGAGGCAGCAGATCTCGTGGCGGCCGAGTTCCCAGAGGCAGGGCACGTTGTCTTGGGGAAAGTTGACTGCGATAAGGAAGGTATGTGTTGGTTTCACGGGGTCTGGTGGTCACACTAGTCAAAATTATATTTTTCTATGACACACCACAATCTCTTTTAACACAGTTAAACATACTAATTTTAGTTCCCAAAGTCAACATGGGATTTTTGTCTGTCATCCAACTTTACATCCTTCTACTTTGCCTCTTTATTTTTAAACTCTCTTTGTGCAAAGCGATATGTTAACATTTCAATATGATCTTGCTGAAATCTAACTCAGATCGCTCTACCCAAGAGCCCATCACTCTAGGCTATAACCCTTCATATAGTGTCACAATTTTAGAGTGTGTATGTGTTTAAAAATATTATTGCATCAAGTTACAATCTTAATAAAATAGTGTTTTTAATATAGGGACTGTAAATTAGCTCTGGAAAAGTCAGGTAATTTTAAAATATGGATTGGTTGGACACCCTGTAAGTTTGTAAAATGTAATGCATTATGTTTATCATCTAACCTCTAATACACGGTAATTACAAATGAATCATCGGGTTTCAAAATCCTGTAGCTCCAAAACTAATCTCTGCTAATCACGTAACGAAAGAGCACATCGTCCATGCTCGCAGACTTCCTTGTGACCAACCAGGGGGCAGCACGAGCTCACTTTGCAAAATGGCATCCACGCAGCAGAAAGAGTTTTGTGTTTTATAATATGAGAAGTGTCTATTTGTGGTTACTGTGAAGCGTGCATTCAAAAGACCGCCAGGCCCCAGAGTAACATGCGATGGTATCAACAGTTCAAGGACACAGATTGCTTGGGTAAAGCTAAGAGCACCGTACCACCACGCATGTCTAACAAAACAGTGGAGAGAGTTAGAGTTGCCCACTAAAGTCAACAAAGCATGCAAGTTGTGAACTTGGTTTTCCACAACCAACAGTTTGGAAGATTTTGTGACATCGATTATGACAGAAACCGTTCCGTCCACAGCTGTTGCGACAATTACGGCTGGGTGAACATGTTAAATGATAACGAATTTTGTAATCTCATTCAAGAAGCTTTGGAGACAACAATTTTGCTGCCCATCTGGTTTTTAGTGATGAGGCGACATTTGATTTAAATGGGAAGCTAAATCCTCACAATTTCCATGTATGGGGTACGGAAAATCCTTGTACAATCGTGGAAAGAGAACAGGATTCCCCAAAACTCAATGTATTCTGTGCAATTTAAAAAACAAAGGTAAATGGGCCCCTTTTTTTCTGAAAACACTGTGACGAGTATGTCATACCTCGAATGTTTGCGGCTGTGGTTGTTTCCGCAACTGCAAGACGATGATAGGTCTCCACTTGATTAACACACTTGAATGCGTCGCTACCTGAACAAGGAACTCCCACACGGCTGGATTGGGGGCTGTGCTGATGACTCACTGCTGTCCGGGCGGACTCCCAGCTTTCCTCACCTCATGGTTTGTAATATCCTTTAGGGACATTGTTAAGACACTGTTAACGGGCCTCCATCGCCAGCAACATTGAATGAGCTCCAGGACTGCATTACCACTGCAAGGAGGACACATCGGATATCTGTAATGGTACAGCTAAAACTTGGCATATTTTCCATTTCTTATTGTGTAATACTTTGTGAAATACAGTTTTTTAAAACCTGATAAATCATTTGTGATAACCTTGTATGTCTAAGGGCTTAACCACACCTCCTGCAAGTCTGTTTATTGCGTCCTAAAATCTCCGGTCTTAACCAATGAGAACTCAACCATTCCTTTAGTAAGTATGTCTACCTTGTCTTAAATCTCCTGTCTAACCACTGAGGACTAAATCATTTCTTCAATTAGTCTATCCACCTTGGCCTACATCACTTGTCCAACCATTAGAGACCTAAGATTCTGTCCAACTTCTTCTCACTGACCTAGCCAACAATCTGTTCACCCGCTTTCTCCCTTATTACTTAATGTCTTTATTACTATTTTCAACGTACTATAAGCCGATTGTTCTATTCCGAACTCTGAGTCGTTTGTGTCCTACATGTGTATCCTATACTGTTGGCAGGTGCTGTTGCCACTCGTTTCCATATCACCAAGTATCCCACACTTAAAGTGATACGAAATGGCCAGCCCACCAAAAGGGAGTACAGAGGTCAAAGGTCAGCTGAAGCGTTCCTCTCGTATGTTAAGAAACAGCTTGAAGACCCTATAAAAGAGTTCAAAGATTTGAAAGAGCTCTCTGATCTTGATGTAAGTAGTTGGTTTTTTGTTCTGTTAATAGAAATATCATACTCACTATATAATAAACATTGAAAGGAGGATAGAAGGGCAAGACCTACACACCAGAAAACTGTAGACCTCAAAGTTCACAATTAAAACACATAATTATATAATTTTCGAGGTACATCAGTCCCTGCTTCAGCAGAACAGAGTAAAACACAGACTGAACTAAGGCAGCTTGGCTATCATGGTCACTTAGATACTGATGTTGCCAGTTTCTCGATTCAAAAAAGTTATAGACTTGGATTCTGCAGTTGCCTGTTCAAATTTACGTCCTTATTCTTGGTATATGGATATAATGTTATCTCTATTAAATTTAATAATTAAATTATATGATATGTTATTATAGTTTATATAGAAGTTACTGACTGGTGTGAATAGGCCTGCTTGTTAGGAAAGGTAAGGGGAAAAGTTTATCCAAGGTTGAGACCATGAGAACAAAACAATCTCATCAAGAATGTTGTACAAGTACATGAACCACATCAAAACTTCTCTGCCATCCCACTCTATCTCCTGCCCGCCGAACATGTTTTGTGAACTTTGGGTCCTTTCTGGTAAGTAGCCCTTGCCCTTCTATTCTCCTTTCAATGTATATTCCAATATAACCATTTGGCACTTTTTTAATCCCTTTCCACCCACTCTTTCCCTGATAACTTCATTCCTAATCTTGTTTCTCCTTGTGACAGCTAACACGCTCCTTACAAACTTCATTTCTAATCTTGTTTCTCCTGGTGACAGCTGACATGCTCCTCACAAACTAAACTCCCATGGCCTCCACTTTCCTGGTCTCTCTTACATTCACTGTCCATGTTTCTGCTACATGTGACAATAAATACAAAGTACACCCTTGTCAACACTTGAAGGGCACTTCTCTTCTCCATAGCAGTATTATAAAGTTCAAGTTCTAAATAACTGGTTTCAATAAACATGAAATGAAGATAGAAGGGTGGGGTTTCTATAAATTACAGGATATATTGGTCCAATTGAGGATGCACGGTGTGTTCCTATTGGTCCAATTGAGGGATGCAAGGTGTGTTCCTGGGGGTACATAAGAGGGGTGCATGGCTTATTTATAGGTGTGCAGTCTAATTGTACATGGTTTCTAACTAGTGGCACAGTCGAAAGGAGCATGACATGTACGCTGCTATGAGGATGTACACAGTTTGACAAATATATTTTTAACTCCTATTCATTGGAACGCAAGGCTTGAAAGATTATTCCATTAATTTCTTTTCATCCTTCCTGCTGAGGATGAAGTTTCAACCAATTTTGATGAGCTAAGGTTAGGTAACATTTACTGGGTATAATCTTCTTTTCTTGTATCGGCTTCACTTAATGATCCTATCATATATTTTTTTAAACACTTAATCATGCTATCCCCATCTATAATAGGGAATGTCTCTTGTAGCTCTATAAATGCTATAAATAAAACTACAAATTGGTATGGAAATGTTACACATTTAGCTGTTTGGATAGTCTGACATGCATGTCAAACTTGTTTGAATGTAAGGGGCACATCAATTATTAACGATATTGAGGGGCCATATTTAAAAAAAAGTTTCAACTTGTTATCTTAGTATTACAAAAATAAAGATGTAGGCCTACTATATAAAACAATGAGACTAGCCGCATATATTTACCAAACTATTGGGATCTTTTTATTTGAAAAAATATTGTTAATGTCATACTTGAACTCTTATGCAACTTGCTTCGGTGGTTGTATGGTCTAAGGCGCTACCCTCGCAGTAGACTAGACTGCCGATGACAAGGAGGTCAAGGCTTGAATCTCGGTCAGGTGAACTGAGGGTGGTTTCTCCAAGATGGTTTTCCACTCTCCCTCTATTTCCTCTGCCCTAAAATCACTGGTGTAATTACTACACAAGCATCTATCCTGAATGGGCAGTAAGATACGGTGCTAAAAAGACACTTATATTTATATTGTTGACAAATGTGTGTCCGTAAACCGAACTCTTTCGGGTGTTTGGATTCATTTCATGTGACAAAACAATTGTTCTCATACGCATGTGTCGACAAGCATTGCACAAATTCACACATTTTTGGGGATTGATTCCTGTCAAAGAAAGAGTAAGTATTTTGTACACCAACCCTGCAGGTCTGAATTTTCCAAATATCACAAGGGGGTTTATGAAAAACTTCAACCTTACTTCGAAAACAAATCTAGTTTCAACATTTACAGAGCTTCACCAATAAAAAAATACAATTGTTGCCCTTTTTTAGGTGTTATCATCATCATAATCATCAACTATTTCCAGCCTATGACCGGGTCCATTTAGTAAAATGCCATTATTCCTCCTGCACTCTCTTCCACTCTCCTTCTCTCACTTGCACACTTGTTGCTGTCTGTTCCTCTCATCTCTTCCCTAGGGGTTATATACATTACAAATTACTGCTCGTATGAAATAATCTGAAGTAACAGAATTGTATGTTGTGATAGCAACTCTATCTATCAGTTTAGAATGCAATTTTACAAACATTTGTGCAATAAAAATAATTCTAAGTGATTTTAGTGCTAAAATTTAAATAAAAAAAACACATAATTATTTTTTCCCCGAAGAATAAAACAACTAACCAAAAACATTTGAAATTTGATTCGGCTTTGACAATATTTTATATATTCGATATGAGTTTGCTTCAAATTGAAAAAATAGACTCTACATACCCCTAAATATCACAGTCAAAATGTTATATTTGCTCAACGTTTATAGAACATAGTTGCATGACATGATGGTGAATGATGAGGTCTGGGACTGTGAGTTTGATACGCAATAGACTGGAGTGTCGATGAGGAGCTCAAGGTGCGCAGTGAGGTTGGGTGTAGTGAAGCGCACCTCCTCTAAATTCAACCTATACTATCCGAACAAGTAGTGAGACACGACGACAAAAAACACTATTAGTGAGACTAGGGTGCCCAGTCCACTTTTACAATTTGAAGCGAATCTGAATTAAATATGTATATGAATATTCTCAAAGCCAAATAAAATTCTTACTACTTTTTGTTTTGTTTTTTACTAAAAAAAATATTATGCTTATTTAATAATTATATCCTAAAGTTAATTTTAAAATGTTAGTTTAATGGTTAATTTAATTACTTTGGAGTTTTTCATAGGAATAATAATTTAAATGTACACTACACTGGATGATAAATATTATCTTGATAGATTTCACGATGTGTCTATTTTAAATGATATGCCGATGTTGAAGCGTGTTACGGGTCAAACAGCTAAGAATGGAAATAATTGAACATTAATTATGCATTTTATCAATTAAAAGATACATACATGCGTTAATTAAGCTAATAAAATAGGAATAGGGTTGGCAGAATTTTGGATAAAATGAACCCACATTTTCATGGAGGCTGAGGGGAAAACCATTTAAGAAAAAATACCCTCAGTTCACCCGATAGGGGCTCAAACTCCGATTCCCTTGCCGGCGATAATTCAATCTAACACATTAATGATGCGTTAGACCACTTCTTTATGAATTATTAGAGACATATTATAATATTACATTATCCATCTTACATGGCTGAAAGCTAAGAATAATGTACATTAACAGGGTGTCTACCATCCGGGAACATCAGGGAAAACGAGAATTAGCCGGGAATTTGGTAAATCACAATAAAAATCCGGGATAAGGATATTTTACTCAAAATATGAAATACAATAATCAGTAAATTATGTCATTTTTTTGTTTGTAGCTGTAATATATTTTTAACTCCTAGTAAACAATTTTAATTCAAATTTTAAAACTTATTATTATTTAAAAAAGATTAATAGAAAAACGAGGGTAGAAGGATGTGACATACTTTTTTAGTCGGGGAATTTTAGGAAATGATCAGGGAAAAGGTCTGGGATTTCATTGGTCAAGTTTAGTAGACACCATGATTAATCTAAAATGTTTGTAAAGGAAAGTGATTTCTCCCACTCAGGGAAACCAACAGTGGCTTACTTTCCTGAAACTTTTTATATAAAAAGTATACATAAATAGTCATTTTAAAGAATGTGTACAACTGTCAATAAATTATTTTTTTATGTTGGTTCACAACAAAAATAAAAACCATTTAAAATTGAGTTATTTCAATGAGCAAGTAAGTCATGTCTATTTGTGAACATGACACACGTGCTAGGATGGTTGATACTCGCCTCAGAACACGTTCACTGATAGATACTGACAAGGACACTCAAGAGATAGCACAGAGTGAGTGGCGATACTACCTACACCTTGCACGTTACTCTCGTCGTAGACTGGCACGACAGGGAAATGCTTCCTTCCTCATCACTGCCCCATTAAAGTATTTATCATACATGTGTATAACCTGAACAGGTGGTAGGTAGTCTTAAGAATGTGATAAAAAGAAGGAAACAATCTTTAAGTGACACTTAGAGCATATAAATTAAGATAATTTATCTTTTGTTTATCATACTGGTTTTGTTTTTAACAATTCTTTTCATAGGAATTTATAAAATAAAGTTTATCACTTCTCAAGCTGTACTGTTATGTTGGCTTCACTGCTGGTCATCTACACGCGTGTTTCAATCACAGGGAGGGCTTGCTCAACTATGCTCTGTACAAACACTAGGCCTCGTTTCACCTGACCTCGTTGTTCACTTCTGTTTTACCACTCTTACTGCTCGTTCAGGTTACACGCTAATGGTTATATAGATTTGTATTGCTATATCTAGAAGAAATGTAACCCGCATTTTCATGGAGGCAGAGTGAGAAACCATTTTGGAAAACCCAACCTCAGTACACCCGACCAAGATTCAGACCTCGTTCTCCTCGTCATCGGCAATCTAGTCTACTGTAAGAGTAGCGCGTTGGACTACGCTGCCACTAGTTGGTTTGCCTACCGGTGCAGATCTAGCACACGGCGGCTTCTTCATTCTGGTTACCGTCGTGGCCTCTATGTTTGTTTAATATGCTTGTTAATATGAATAAAAATGAGTATATAGTATAAAGTTAACTTTTTTGATATTGTTTTCATCTGATTGGGAGTCACTCTCACACTAAACAGTCTCCTGTTAAATATTTCACTTCAACTGTTTGCAATGATCACTGATTACTTTCTTGGACTGTTTTCCAAATATCTCTAATGTTGTCAGGCTGTTCAATAACCATTCGACTTGTGACCTCAGGTTGAGGGTTGACGTGATAAAAAGGTGTGGCCATGCGGTTACCTGATTGATGTATTTTCACTATTAATGTACTAATACAAATAAATAGCTCTTGGAGATCTTTTTGAAAAGACAATATGGTATTTTATAAATTTTGCCACACTTCTGTTAAGTTTGTGTTCTTTTTGCCGCAGGAGAAAAAGCGAACTGTGATTGGCTACTTTGACCGAAAGGAGATTCCTGAATATAACAACTTCAGAAGAGTGGCTACAAACCTCAAAGAGGACTGTCAGTTTTATGTCGGATTTGGGTAAGGCTCTTATTAGGTCCAATATATCTCATATTAAAAGAGGACAGCTGGACATGAGAATCTAACCTAGGACCTTTGGCTTAGTAAACCAATTCTCTATCACTGAGCTATCCAGAAGTTATCCCGCGCCCGGGGTAATTTTTCACTCATTGTGGTTAGAGCATTGGCTCACTAAAGCAATTGTCCCGGATTCGATTCCCGTGTCCAGATGTTACTTTTCAATTTAAAGAATATGATATTTAGATGTGGCTGTAACTGTAATCACCAAATATAATTGCTTCGTTATTTAATCCATGGTACTTTAATATAGTTATCTTTGATTTATTTTCTTTTAGCACCGCGTCTTACTACCCATTCGGGCTATACGCCTATGTAACTTAATAATTACACAGTAGTTTTAGGGATGAGGAAGGGTATATTTATACAGGGTGTCTACCATCCGGGAAAATCAGGGAAAACGGGAATTAGCCGGGAATTTGAAGTGATCGGGAAAAAACGGGAATAAGCCGGGAATTTGGTAAATCACAACAAAAATCCGGGAAAATGATATTTTACTCAAGATATGAAATACAATAATCAGTAAATTATAATGTAATTTTTTTGTTTGTAGCTGTGTAATATAATTTTAATTCCTAGTAAACAATTTTAGTTCAAATTTTAAAACTTATTATTATTATTAAAAAAAGATTAATAGAAAAACGAGGGTGGAGGGAGGGGGGCGGCGAGTTAGAAGGATGTGACATACTTTTTTAGTCGGGAATTTTAGGAAATGGTCAGGGTAAATCAGGGAAAAGGTCGGGGATTTCATTGGTCAAGTTTAGTAGACACCATGTTATAGGAATTGCACCCATATTTGCATGAAGGGAAGGTAGAAAACCATTTTCGAACTTCAATCTTGTCATCTGCAGTCTAGTCTACTGCAAGAGTAGTTCCTTAGACCATGTGGCCACTGACGCGGCCATTAACTATAGTTTTTATACGATCACTTTACACCTTGTGATTCAGTTATAGAACTACTAACTCGTACCACACTTGTTTTCTTAAAACCTCTACTGAGGAATCGAACCAGACTCTCGTAACTAAGCTCTTAAGAATAGTGTCTAAGATGGATTATAAAAAGTACTGACAATTATTCACTATTCTATCTAAAATAACTCATTCTTAAAATTTTATTTTCAAAAAAATATTTCATTTGGGAACGTACATAGTTTTTGAGTGTTCAAATAAAGTATATTTTTATTATTGTTAGTTCAAGTCTTGTATTTTTTGACACAATGCAAGATGAGTTTTTCCCCCAAATTTGTAGCTTCAAAATCTAGTGATTGTCTTAAAATCGCAGACAGAGGATTGGGTTACATCAAAAGGTAACATTTTACATCTTTATTTAATACTAGTACAATAGGGAAGGGTTGCCTTTATTTACAGATCACAGGATATTTGGTTATTTTCACGGATTCTAGGCTATCATTAAAAATAGCTACCTGGTTGTGGCTTGATAGCGATATTGGACTCCTCTATGTCTATAGTATTGACTGGTATCGCAATAATCGACACTATGTGCTAAAAATATCGGTATCATTCTTTAGTATTCAACACGGTTAACTCCTCAAATGGGGTTAGAATAGTGATGGGCACAGTCGAATTGAATTTTATTTTGGTTTGCTGTTTTTGATTACTTTTCCAGTTACCTCCCTACAGTATTAAAAATTCAGCTACTCACAACAATCAAAATAGTTTTTAAAATAAATAATAAACTATCAAGTGTTTACATATTTGATTCTTAAAACTTGGCACTTGTCATGTAAGACGTGATGAGAAAACTCGAATCTATTTTAAATAAATAATCGATAATACATGGAGCTTACTAGACAATTTTAAACAAACAATCAATAATACATAGAGCTTACTAGACAATTTTAAACAAACAATACAATAATACATAGAGCTTACTTGACAATTTTAAACAAACAATCAATAATACATAGAGCTTACTAGACTATTTTAAACAAACAATCAATAATACATGGAGCTTACTAGACAATTTTAAATAAATAATCGATAATACATTGAGCTTACTAGACAATTTTAAACAAACAATCAATAATACATTGAGCTTACTAGACAATTTTAAACAAACAATCAATAATACATGGAGCTTACTAGACAATTTTAAACAAACAATCAATAATACATGGAGCTTACTAGACAATTTTAAATAAATAATCGATAATACATGGAGCTTACTAGACAATTTTAAATAAACAAACAATCAATAATACATAGAGCTTACTAGACTATTTTAAACAAACAAACAATCAATAATACTTATAGCTTACTAGACTATTTTAAACAAACAATCAATAATACATAGACTATTTTAAACAAACAATCAATAATACATAGAGCTTACTAGACTATTTTAAACAAACAATCAATAATACATAGAGCTTACTAGACTATTTTAAACAAACAAACAATCAATAATACATAGAGCTTACTAGACTATTTTAAACAAACAATCAATAATACATAGACTACTTTAAACACACAATCAATAATACATAGAGCTTACTAGACTATTTTAAACAAACAATCAATAATACATAGAGCTTACTAGACTATTTCAAACAAATAATCGATAATACATAGGGCTTACTAGACAATTTTAGCTATGCTGAACTTGAAACTCCACCAAATATATAACTTTTGGATAATATTAAGAAAATTCTTATCCTTGATTAGATTTACTTAGATCATCAGTTTCAAAATAAGAATAAAGTTGCCTGTTTAACTATCACTAATTTTTTACGCTTGGCTGTCATGGCGACAGACTTGTATGATAAAGCAACAGTTTGTTGTATATTTATTATTTGAGTTCTTCCTATATACTTTACTTTATATTATTTATTTTCTGAATATTATTGTGAAAGTGTCACATTTTAGAATCTAGCATGTTAATGGTAGAGTCCAATGTTCATTTTTAGGGGAAGTAGGGTATATATGAGACTGAATTGTCACTTATTTTTATTTATTTAGAATGTGAGGAGTACCAGGCCTCCACCGTGCTTTGGATTCCACGTTAAACTGTAGGTCCTCCATTTCATATCACAATCACCCTACCATTACACAGCGTAAGTGCTTGTAACCCGAACGGGTAGTAAGAAGTGATGCTAATAATAATAATTATTATTATTATTAATGTATTTATTTAGCACTGCATCTTAATACCCATTCGGATTACACTCTTAAGTACTATTTACGCTAATGGATTAGGAATTGGAAGGGTTAAATTTAGAAGTGAGCCCACATTTGTGTGGAGGGAGAGTGTAAAAACGTTTAGGAAAAACTAACAGTGGTTCACACGAATGAGATTCGAACCTTGATCTCCCCATCCCCGGCAGTCTAGCTCAACACGACTAGCGCATTAGCTAACTATGCCACCGAGGCAGGTCAGATTTTAACTAACTATTATCATTTGTTATAGTAAAAATTAATTTCTTATTGTTTTTATGAATTTTTTTCAAAGTTAATCTTCTTATGCAAAAGCATATGACAAAAAAAATCCTTATCAATTTGGGAACCATAATCGGATTTTAATAGGTAGGTGTTTTGTTTTGTAAATAAAAAACAATTTGTTAGCATTACAAAATAAGTCTACCGTGGTTATTATTTTCTTCATTCATGATAAAATAAATACCACTTTTAAAAAATACAATCAGAACCACTGGAAAACTGGGGGTTCTATATTCGGGTAGATACTGTGATCTTTATTTCTTCTCTCTGCTTTGGTGGAATATTTTATTTCAGACCTTTAATATAGTTGTTTCTTATCCATTGAACTTTTAAACATAATAATAAATAAATAGAAGCCAACGTAAGAATCTTACTTTAAAGTAATAATGTCAGTGGATTCAAGTTTGAAACTTCTAAATCTAAGCTACATAAAAATTAATAAATCTCACATCTGTGCCTAAAAGTGGTTTATTTGTTTTGTGAAATAATTGAATGCTTTATTATTTTATGAGTATACAAGTGTGTTTATTGATAAATAATAAAGTACTAGGACATTATATAAACAAAACTGTTGTTTTTTAACAGAGAAACGAGCGCCAGAATGCACCCCCCAAACCAGCCCATTGTTGTATTCCGTCCTGACAGGGCTCGGTCCAACGAGCAAGATGAGACCTTTCTCGGCAACTTGAGCGTGTACGACGAGTTGAATGTGTGGGCGTCAGAGAAGTGTGTACCCCTGGTCAGAGAGATCACCTTTGAGAACGCCGAGGAACTCACCGAGGAAGGTTTGCCGTTCCTCATCTTATTCCACAAGCCTGAGGACAATGAGATTGTCAAGAGGTACAACGATGTGGTCATGTCGGAACTTCTCAGTGAGAAACGTAAGTTTTCGTTTTGTTCACCTCGTTAAACTAACAAATAAAATGAATATGTATTTGTGGGTCTCTTTAGATGTAATAAATCCAAAACCAAGAAATGAGACCTGGTGTACGTATTTAGGGGGACCTATATATGTGCACTTCATGCATATTTTTTAAATAATTCTATCTGTTGCAAGACTGATGTCTTAAACCATGTGATCAATGTTAAATTTTCTACCTAACTTGGATCAACATCAAATACATGGAGACATTACAGAAGAAGTTTCATTCTTAAGTCTAAAGAGAAATTATATTAATTTGGTTTGGTTGGTTGTTTGATAATTATGTATTCAGACAAACATGACTTTGCCCACGAAAAGTTAATTGATTCAGAATTAGAGATGTCGCAATACCTGTTTTTCTCAATTCTGATTCTTAAGTTCAACCTTGATATTTTTATTTTTGAACATTTCCTATTTCATTATTTTTCCATTCTCAAATATAAATATATTTATTCAACTTCTTAGCATAGCAAAAAAAGTTAAAACAACACATATTTTCACCTAATAGGGTTGTTAATTTAACCAAAATATATAGTAATTAACAGCAAATAAACTAGAATAGAAATAATAGATTACTACTAATTCTGAATTTCTCCATTTTGCTTAGCTCTCCGTACTTTCATTAAGAGCTAGGAATCTGAAGTATTGAGAATTGTAATATTAAGATCGATTCTTTTGATAACAGTAAGAATCGAGAATATTTAGGTATCAAAGATTTGAGTTTGACATCTTTATTCAGAATATAACACCGCCATTACTGGCTACTGCAAACTCGTAAACCAAGAAATATACAAAGCTGAAACTTGATATAGGCTTGTCTACTTAGGGTGTACAACTCAAACTTTTAAATACTGTGAGATTACTCCTCAGACAATCTGACCACCACTGTAGGTAGCTGAGAAATCCAGAAATCTGAAACTATGTAGCTATGTACGAAGGGAAACCTCATGTCCTAGACAGTTTGACCAATATTAAGGTAATTCAAACAAAGAAGCATAGAAAAAGCTTAAACATGACCAAGGCTCGTGTAATTAAATAAACTGAAAGGTGTAAATCTCGAGTGTATTTTCTATTTATTTTTTAAATCTTTACACATTGTAAAATTGATGTCATTAATGATTTCTTTTTTTAAGCATTTTTACATCATTAAAATGTGAACGTATGTAAATAACCATTTGAATGTTTATAATTTGTAGCTCACTAAAAATGCTTCACAAACGAGATCTTCTAAAAGGCGGCCTTCTTTTCACAAATTAAGTTGGCAAATCAGATCAGATGAAATACGATCCTATGATTCTATTTATGTTGGTAGCCAGTTAAAAGAAGATACAAGCGTGAATATAGTAATGTTCAATGCATTATTCTATTCACTATAATATCTCTTGTTGCCACAGCCACGAAACAAAAAACATACCGTAGTAGTTTTATTAACTTTTCTCATTTTTTCGATAAGTTATGAAAAAGCCTGTTGCACAGTAATCCTCAGGTAAGTATTATTATAAGTGTATATTAACACCGCTGAATGATAGTAGTATTACCAATAAAATAATTATGTCCACATATGTTAACATTATATTTGGAAGAAGGTATAGGAAAGGTAGATAGAAACCTAGAAAAGGGGGGACAAACACAATATGGCCTGTACAATGAAAAGAAGAACACAGTTCACACTTTACACTGCTGCCAATGGACAAAGAGGTAATGGATGTCTCTTAAAGAAAATTGATAGTCTCCGCCCAATCCCCCGACCTAGGTTTCATTCTATCGGAACTCATCAGGGAGGAGTGTGAAACGCGCAACGCAACTTCCTAAAAAAAGAGAACCAAAAAAACACAAAAGGGGAGAAAAAGTAAAATGGTAAAGAATGATAGAGCACATAGATAGGAACATGTAAAAGGTATAACAAAAAGGACAAACACAGGAAAAGGACATGGATGCGAATATATAATCATATAACTCTACAAGGAAAACCTCATAAAGCAAAAAGAGGTTTTCCTTATTGAGCTATATGTTAACATTAGTGACTTTCAATCAATGTTTGGAATAAAAATCTTCTGCTAGCTGTCGATTATCACCACTCCTACAGTATATGGAGCTTATCTAGTTAAGAAACCCACTGAAACTTTGTATATTTACCAAGGGAAACCTTGTGCTTATTATTTCTTAAAACACAGACTTGAACATATGTTTTTAGACTTTGAATCCATTTCAAGCCTGATGCCTTAAACCACATGACCACATATTCAGGAAACCCCGAAACAAAATTTGAGTTAGCCCTAAGTACCTAGGGTAACCTCGTGTGTAGTTTTGTTGGTTTCTGTAACTCCAAACTTGAAACCTAAAAACCTAGGCTTGTGAAAGCCATTGGTTCGGTTTTAGTACTAGTAAGGATTTGCCTTGTACCCTTATTCTTATTTTATCTCAACAAGTGTACAAGATTATTTCCGAATGTTTTCTTGTGCTTACTTAGGAAATGGTTCTGCAACAGCCCTAGAATGGTGCTTTCATAGTAATATTGACAAATCGCTTTGTCTGTAAGATGATCTTTTAACTGACATACACATTCTCAAACAAGACTTCACAAATATATTCATATTTTTCACTTGAATTTCAACAAAAATATTTAGTCTGATTTTCAAAGAATATATTTTATTAAGAAGATACCTAATGTAATACTATTTTTGTGCCTATCACAATTTTTATATATAAAATTAAATTTTAATAAGATCCATCTCTTAAACTGAAATATTCCACACCCTTGTCATTGGTTAAATGGTCTAAGGTGTCGCTTTTGCAACATATTAGTCTGCCGGTGATGGGGAGATCAAGGTTCATTTCCCTTTAAGGTGTACTGAAGATGGTTTTCCATTCTCCCTCCACACAAATTTGGGTTCACATCCTCTAAATTCAATGTTGTTCACCCCTAACACATTAAGAGGTGTTAAAGTATTATGTAAGCACCTTAGTGGGGTTCAATCAAGAATATTGCTTAGTGCTCTGGATTAGAAATTATAATTTAATATTTCAAATTTTTCTACAAAATAACTGTAGTCTAATAATTTATGAAATATTTATTTTATAAATCTTCAATGTTTATAGTACAAGTGTGATTTTGTTTGTGTATATAAGCTAAAAATATTTTTTATGATAAAATTTAAAATGTTTGGAGGTAGATGTGAAAATTAGCCTGAGTGTTTTGTCTCAGTCCAGTGAGAATGTGCCGAGTGCAAAAGGATTAAATGTAAGACAAAGAGAGCCGGTCTGGAATAGAGTAGTGACCTAGCCACCCCAAATGGACACATAATGTCGAGACACTGATTCAACGATCTTGGTCGTTAGATTAAAAGGGGTTTATAGTTTTTTATAACAGTTCATGTATCAACTAATACTTTTTTTATAATTTCAAATAAGTGTAGATTTTTAAAAAAACTAATTTTATGGCTTTTTGATTTTACCTGTTTAGTACATTGGATTAAAATTCAGTTTACAACAGGGTTTATTGTTAATTATTTTGCACCATTAATTTTCACCTCTACATTCAATTACCAGCCATTTATAAATTGAATTAAAATAATGGTTATTCCTTTAAACAGATTACCAAAAAGGTCGGCAAATATAATGTACAAGTAAAAGGGGGGGGGGG
>CABFOW010003864.1:30746-65875 GCA_902141385.1 Timema californicum
TAGGGTGTTTGCTTATTTGTTCTTACTAAGGGAGGGAAGGGGTCCAAAATGACCAAAAATGGCCTTGTGTAATACTTGCAGGTGGTAAAATAAATACTATAGTAGGAAGTCAACATATATATGATATAAAATATGTTTCACTCTATTCTTTCTGTTTCTAGAAAGCATCAACTTTTTAACAGCAGACGGAGCAAAATTTGCGCATCCCTTGCATCATCTTGGTAAATCTCAAAGTGACCTACCTCTGATCGCCATCGACAGTTTCCGGCACATGTACTTGTTGCCCGATATTAAAGACATGGATAAACCGGGGAAACTGAAAAGTTTCCTCCAGGATCTGTATTCCGGTAAACTCCATCGGGAATTCCACTATGGCCCAGAAACGGTCACGGACACCCTTCAGATCGACGGAGCGTCCGGTAAGAAGGGCACGACGCCACCAGAATCAACTTTCAAAAAACTAGGACCTTCTAAAAATCGTTACACGTTATTACTTAGGGACGAGTTGTAGTTAACCTAAAGTATTAATGACAACAGGCTGCGAGCCTGGCAAGTGAAGTGTTTGATTCATCTACAAGTACTCCTGCAACCTTGAAATGTGAAACTACTTCATACTGCTTGTAGACGATTGTGTTGCACATTTACCATGCAAACCTAGTTAAATATGTATGTGAGTCGGTAATGTGGAGCCATCTATGAGCACTATTAAGTATTTTCTATAGTTCAATTTAAATAGTTTTAAATTATTCTTGTTCTGTAAATACTACTTAATTTTATTCCTTGTCAAAACTTAGTATTAAAGTTCATGGTATATTTAATTTCACTAGTGTAACATTCAAAACAAAATAAAGGTGGTGTAAATGAAACTCGTCAAATTAATTTAAACTTATTGGTTTGTTTTTTTGTGAATATCTTCCAAGCATTTTATATAATCTATACATGAGTCTATTATTTTTAAACAATTATTTCAGGTTACATCCCTTAACTTTACAAGTTGGTTTTTATTGATAATATTCTGAAAACCTTGTTATTTTATTTGTTAAAGCAAATAGCACATGTTTTTAATATAGATCCATGCACTAATTCTATAATGAAATTGTTTAAATAAAGTATTCTATGTTTTTCTCTGAAAAGTATAGTCCATCCACAGTAACTTCAATATTTTATGATAGTTAAAAATAGACTTAAAACAATCCTATATACATTTACTTTCACTAATATGTATTATATTTCATGCTATATTATGTAAATGTTCTTCACTTTTCAAATAAACAAAATATGTTCTTGAGGTGAAAGAGTACAGAAGTGTTTTAGTATCTTTTAAGTTGTCCAAAAATGCCAAACCTACCATGAGCCAACTATAGCGAGTTTAGCTAGCTTTATTTCACTATGACTTAGCTATAAGATGGTTTAATAGCTACGAATGTGAGAGAGAGAGGAGAAGAATGGTGCAAGGACAGAGCAAGATGGAGGCATTCTACCCAACTAACCTGACGAGGAGGAGGTACCATTTATATTCTTTGTAACAAATAGTTGATTAATTTTAAGAAAAACATCATAGCAATGTTGGTAACATATGTACTAAAGCTTATCAGGATTTGTCGATAAAATGAATTTAGTTTGAGAAAACACATACTCACCCAGGCTTTGTGCACATTTACACTAAAGGTCTGGTTCGCAAGACTATACGGTGCTGTTGTGTGGCTTTGTGGTTCCTCAGAGGTTATTTGTGTGCTAGTAAATCCAGACATTCGGCGCACAAGGGTTGCGTGCCACACCCACCTCACCTTCAACTGTGTTGCGCTAAATTTCACTACCAGCGAGACATTAGTGTGGTTAAACTTGTTATCAAAGTGGCAATTATATTATGAAGACAAATAAATTTGTTGAGCTAGACGAAAAGCTAAGAGCTAATTTGAAGTCAAATGATTCTTTATAAGCTTAGGGACAAGAATCATAAAGACAGTATTTTAGCACTGCGTATTTCTACTTGTCCGAGTTATGCTTATGTATGAATTATTCTAGTGGTTTTAGAGATTAACAAAGTTATATTTAAAGGAATTGTACCCAAATTTTTGCTAAGGGAGAGTGGAAAACCATTTTGGAAGAACGTCCCTCAGTACACCCGATTGAGATTCGAACTTGGATCTCCCTGTCATCGGCATCCTAGTCTATTGTGAGAGTAGAGCGTTAGACCATGTGACCACTGAAGCAGGTATAAAGACAATAAATATAATGAAACCATGTTGGGTTGGTTTGCTGCATGTTCAGAAAAATGTGATTCATCTGTGTTTTATTTCCATGACAAACTATGTATATTGGGTGTTTCCCTAAGAATAATAAATAAGAATTGTAATAATCCATAATAGAAATGAACCATGAACCAAAAGGAGGCCAAGAAAGAGATGGAGGAGATATCAGAAAGTGTGCAAGTGACAGGAGAAGGATAAAGGAAGATTGAGGCATTTACTAAACTGACCAGGCCACGTGTTGGAAACAGTTGCTCGATGAAAATTATGATTAATTGTAATGGCATCCTCTTTTTATATAACTTTGTCCTTATAAGTAAGAATAACTACTGTTATTTTATACTGGCAATCCTTCACGGCGTTGCCCTGGACCCCTTCAAAGGTCGGTTAAAAATAGCCTATTTAAAAATATGACTTTTAGGTGCATTATGACCCCCTTCCGTCTATCAATGTTAAAAATCTCTGCATGTTGTAGATTTGGTTGTGCATCGCACACAAACAAACATTTCATTTTATTATTATAGACCAGCAATCCCGCACGGCATTGCCTGTGACCCACTGTGGTTTTAGAGTTATATATGCCACTCCTACCCCCCGCGCTTCCCGAGGACCCATTATGGTATAAGATTTATATACGCCCCCTCCTCCATGGTACCTGATTTCAAATGGAAACACAATCTGAAATGTAATTCTAAACCAGATTAAAAATATTTTCTTCAAAAATTTGTTAAAAATATCCTAATTAAAGAGCTAATTAAGAAATTTAAAATCCTGCTTCGAGGTGCATTCGGACCCCCTTCCATCCACCTATGTTAAAAATATCAGATCTCTGCGTTCCGTAGTTTTGGCTGGGCATCACACACACACAAACACATGAACGAACACTTTTTTTATTATTATAGATATAAAATATATGATATGACATATAAGATATGTTCTTGAATTCACAACATAAGCATGTTCTATAATATATCTTTTTTATTTTCAAATAACTTGTGGAATTAATTGGGCTATACTTTATTTCATAAAACATGGATTTGACACGCGATAACAATAATTTGTGCTTACATCATCATGAACCTGTGTCATAGTAATTGTATCAAATAAACTATGCAAAACGCTAAAATGTATTATCAAAATATTGCTTCATTAGAAAGTAAATGTTGTATGTTCCTTGTGTTTCCCTTTTGATAAACATGTTATCAACACTCCATGAACTCACTGTATTTATTTAGACTTACATACCTGTCCTGATACCTAGTATGTAACTCAAGACCTATTTCTACTTAAAATGTTTTGTCTACTTCAATTTAGTTGTCTAATTTTACAATATTTGAGTATAGAAAGTAAAACTTAAACTAGTTGTCCTAAATTACTATTTTGTCATTTTCTATCCTACTAGTTGGTCCGCCCCGGGTATTTTATGCCCCTCGTGACCGTTCCACTGCTCTCTAGATTTAATAGTCCCCAGATTGGTGGATACCCCAGCGGGGGCGAGCATCCCCCTATCCGCCACCTATCCCCGCCCTGTCTGAGATTTTGCTCTGCCTACTTCCTACTAAAACCACCACCTATATGGACCTAACACTAACCTACCCTAACATTTATTATTATTATTATTAGCACCGCGTCTTACTACCCGTTCGGGTTATATGCACTTACGCTAATGTGTAATGGTAGGGTGATTGTGAGATGAAATGAAGGACCTACAGTTTAACGTGGAATCCGAACCACGGTGGAGACCTGGCATTCCTTCCCTAACAATAATAACAATAATAACAAAACTAACTTAACCTATATACATAACATTTTTCTTATTTGGCTGCAGTCTTCAGGTGTTGTTGCCGGTCACATCTTTCAGACTGACCGCAGTCATCCGATGAACCAGGTGACGGACTATGTGAGTGAGGCGTCTAAGAAGGTGTTAATTTTTGTGACTTTCTCCCTAGCCGGTTCATCAGCAGTTTACACTACTGGCATCCAGAAAGTGCCTTCCCTCAGCCAGGCTCTGATTAACCAGGAGTTTCCCATCACGCTCTAGCCTTCCAACAGACTTCTAAATTTTGTATACTCTAATTCGGGTTGTGCCAGTTTGGGAGTACATCGTCAAAGTCTGATGTACTGAAAGTAGTGTCGCTATCATTCTCAGTTATGTCATTCCCTTCAATGTCAAGTCTAATCCGTCTCCTAGTCTTCATTTTTGTCACGTATCTGTCTTGTTCTTTTTTTAGCTGCATCATCAGTGATTACGTCCAAGAGTCTCCACCGATGCACGTCTCGTAATATGTGATATATTGTAAGTTATCTTGCAGAACCTTCCTATCTTCTATCGTTTCAACATATTCTAATACCACATGCTCCGGCGTGGACTCCCACAATCGCATTATCTAGAATCTGTTAATCTTCTTGCGAAGAGAGTGGCCCTATATGGACCATGGCCTGTGATAAAGTGTAACTAATCCAGTTGAGGGCTGCAAGAATTCCATTTTCATTCTTTCCCTAACACTAGGAAAGAGCTTGTATGTCCTTCTTCTCGTGCTATTTGTACAGTCTTCTTGCCATTCTTCTTCGAGATAGTTTCTACCTAACCCTCTGCCTAGTTTTTACCCACTCATGTGTTTACTCTGATACCTTCCCCACTTCACCTTTCTGTATCCAATATATTGCCGCTCTCTTCCTAATTTCTAGATCCAGTGGCCAAATACTCTGAAGGCTCCTGATCTTCCTCAGCTGTTGAGCTCATGCGCTCGCCCCATAGCCCACTTTGGAGACTAACAACGCCTGATGGTATAAACTGATTAATGGAATAGACAGTCTAAACCTCCCCTGTCCTATGCTGATTACCTTATTCATAACTCTCAAGGCTCTTCCGCAGATATTCTCCACGTGTGTCATGAAACCACACTTATCATCTAACATCACCCCAAGGTATCTGGTATAGCTGCTACATCTTATAGTCTGTCAATTGATGTTAATCATTGGGTTTCTGTTGGGTGCACCACGAGTGCAATCCAGTGAGAACTGCATTGCTCTTGGTCTAAAGTTCACGTCTAGTTTTTGCTTCAACCACAATAAGTATATCATCCGCAAAGGCAAGCACTCCCGCTGTAACAGGGAGCGCCTCAATCTCCAGTGCTACATCCCAGAAACTTGGCCCACAGACCGATCCTTGGAGACATTATTTTGTAAGTTTTTTAATCTATTGACATTCTTGAACATTTCAGGTTTGCGTATCTATCCCTACAGTAGTCCAAAAAACTCCTGTAGAGATTCCCCGGACATCTAATTTCCCTAAGCCTCTTGAAAAATGCCTGCCCCATAAATTATCAAATACTCCTGATATGTCCACGAATATCCTTGGATTTGTATTTATCACTAGCTTTATCAACGAGGTTTATGGCCTCACCGATAGCGTCCTCCGTCGATATGCCTCTCTTAAAACAGTATTGTTGCTAGTGCATAACCACAACCTCTCAATGCCTAAACAGTCTATTACACAGGATATTCTCTTTTAATTTTCTGCACACATTCAAGAGGCAAATCAGTTTGTACGACTTTGAGAGATGCAGATCGTTATCCTCTCCCTTACTAACAATTACAACTTCACTCTGTTTACACACATTAGGTACACAACCCTGAGCCATGCACTCATTCATTAATCTCACCAAGAAGGGTGCTATCTGCTTACTCTTCATTCCAGACACCAACCTTATTACCTCCTCCTGGGTTACTGGATCTATCTCCTCATGATTATCATAGTCTATTAACATGTCTTGTCTAGTCACTAATGGTCTTCGTCGTCGTCGCCTTGCTCAGCGTCATCATTCAGAAGCAACGTGTCCTCAGCAACCTCACCAACCAAGCGTCATATCTTCACCCGGCCTCCTCAGTGTAGATATCATAGCTTGGGGCCTTATCTTACTAGTCGCTATTTGAAACGGTATTCCCCATGCGTTATTTCATCATTCGGAAGCAACGTGTCCTCAGCAACCTCACCGACCTCCCAACCAAGCGTCATATCTTCACCCGGCCTCCTCAGTGTAGATATCATAGCTTGGGGCCTTATCTTACTAGTCGCTATTTGAAACGGTATTCCCCATGTGTTATTTCTTAGCCTTTCTTGAACATAACACTCCCAGCTTTCCCTCTTCACCGACACCAGGGTGGACTCATATTCATCCTTTATTTGCCCTGTATGTGGTGGGTGATAAGCAGACCACGGCCAACAAGATCTTCACATCTCTGGTTTCTCCTGCCTGCCGTTCGTTTCCCTGCAGAGTCTAACAATTCGTTCATTTCAAGGTTGATTACTTATTTTCAATGTTTCTTAGAATATTGGAATGGATGCTTTCATAGCTCTTTGAAATGACCTAGTAAACACCTTTTCTGACTCATTTACATTCTCTCCTCTGGCAGCACCAGCATCCCCCTCAGGCTATTCCGTCAGCCTTCCTGGTGTTATATTGTACACTTTTACCAACTTCAGCCTGTACATTCTTACAAGTCTTAATTTCGAAAGTGATCAGATTATTGTCACTTACTGTCATTTTATCCAGTACCATCCACAGGGTTCATATGGTCCTTTAAAGACCTGAAATTTAACGTGTGTCTGTTCAAGGCCTGGAAAAGTCCTTAAATTACTCTGGGCCTTGAAAAGTCCTGGAATTTCCAGGTTTCAATATTAATTTTTGAAATGGTTGTAAATATCGTGGTTAAAGATGTATTGGGACATGAAATATCTAGCGCATGCTCTTTGATCAAGCGTTAGCTGTTGCCTGCTGTTTACTTTACTCCGCTACTCTTCCCCGCTTCTTTTGTTTTATTTGTTATCTTATCGCGGCATCAACCTCTGGGTTGTGATCTCTATAGGGGCAAGGGGAAACTGTGTTAACCTCTTTGGCAAACACATTAGCGCTACTATCAAAATATGTTTTCTCTAATTTCCTATATTTAAAATTTTAATTCCTGTGCATTTGCCAGTTTTTAATAAGCTGCTTTAAAACCATCACTTGTAATAATTCTTTAAAGATTTGCGACTACCTATTAACACTTAAGAACCTATAATTACAGTTTTGAACTAAAATGTCCGCCGATAGCTATTAGTTCATCTTTCAACCACCTTAGCGCTCAAATTCCTGTTCTAACCATACTACAGGAAGTTGCTATTCTATAGCTCTATTATCTATGGTCGCGCCATTTTGGTGTCTGTAAACATCCCGTGAAATGTTTTGTTTAGATGGTAGCTGTGTAGTTTGTTTTATTTCTATGGAAATCCTTAAGTACTGGTTCAGTTTGTTTTATTCTAAGGGTATGGTCACAGTGGAATAGACATCGGACGATTCGACCGACGGCCGATGTCACTCGAACTCCCCCCCATCATTTCAAATCAAACATAACAAAAGGTATATAGGTGTTAGAAACTCACTGAAACTTATTGTGTGAGGTTGGTGAGACTGGTTGTTGTGAAGGAGAGACAATACAGCCAGTTCGTGGAACGGCGACGTGTGGACGTGGATGAGAGGTGTGCGAGCGAGGGTCGTGTAAAGGGGCTGTGTTCGTGCAATATGTGCGTAGCACATATTATGTTGGATCAACAAGTGTGCGATTATTAGACCATGTGAGGTACAATACAGGTGGTCTCAGTTCCTCCGACCGCATCAGCCGATTACACCGAAATCGGGTATCCATCGGGTGAATTTCAATTCAATTTGTTTTTATCGGCCGATTCGACCGACTCAGAACGTTTGAAACACGTTATTATTTTGTAAGTTAATGGTTATAAAAACATTAAAAATTGCTTGGTAATGTTAAATAAATATATATATATATATATTTAACTATTTATTATAAAAAATATTTTATATTTATATTACTTATATATCTATACTTACATAAATTAGCTCTTTACACTATTGGAGGGTGGAAGGTACTTAATTCACATTGAATTGTAATAATTAATGTTCAAAATATTACTCTCCACTTTTGTCTATAATCACATTTCAACACCTCTCATATAGCTTTGTTCCCTCTTACTGATTGTCCACGTCTTAGATCCGTACTTCACCACACTCCACATTTTGAAAACCTCTTCCTTAACTCAATCTGAATTTTTCCCGCTGTCAATAATCCCCTATCTTCACCCTTCCATATGCTCCCTTCCCCATAGCTATCATACTTTTAACTTCCCGAAGCTGAAATGGATGGACAGGGTGAGGAATGAGGAAGTGTTGAGCAAGGTAGGAGGTGAAAGTAGCTTGATAAGGAAGATGACGAAGATAAACCCGTCTTGGTTGGGCCATACACTACGTAGGGATTGTTTAATTAAGAGGATCGTGGAGGGGTAGATAGAGGGGAAAATAGTAAGAAGTTTTGAAATGTTAACGTGCAGATATCAAGAAAGGAAGAAGCTACAAATGGTTGAAAGAAGATGCTCAAGACCGAGGAAAATGGAAGATGCCCTGTTGATCCTTGCCTCAGGACAGATTTACAGAAGAAGAAGAAATACTATTGCAAATAAAATATATTAGACTGGTGCTTTCCAAACTTTCACAGTTTTACCCCAACTTTTGTCCTTGCGACTATCACAACATATAGTGTGATATAGATAGCCTACAAGCATTTAATTCTTGTTTTTTTTAAATATTTTTCCCCCTGCACCCATGGTTATCCGAATTTAATTAAATTAAAGTTGTTAGTTAAATATACAATTTAAGTGGAAATGTACCCTTATTTACCTGGAGGGAGAAATGTAAACAATTGAGTAAACATTACCCCTGAACACCTGGCCAAAATTTGAATCCTGACCTTCCCATCACTGAAAACCCACACCAAACGAGTGTGATGTTAAGCCCGCTTGTCCACCAATACTGGTTTTAATCACAATACATTTTTTGTTAAGTTGAAATATGCAAAAATAAGTTTGTGTGCCATAAATATAGGTACCCTATAAATAAAGATAAATCTATTAAAATTTTATTTAGAAATTTAAAAAAAAATGCCATGCTCATGGTTTTTTGGTCCTCCTCCCTTCCTCCGATTCCAAACCTGCCTCACTCACTATTGAAAGGTTGAGTAGCTATAGCCGTTCTTTTCTACCACAGGAACATCTGTGCAAGCGAGTTGAATAGCCAGGGAATGAATCAGACAAGGTGAGTCAAACGTGAAAAAGCGAGAAAGTATAACCGCTTGAAATGAGCGTCCCACACACAACTATTTTGTATTGAATAATACAATACAAAATAAAAGTTAATAAGACAATTAATTCTTTAACCATTTTAGCCTGAGAATCAATAAAATTATTTATAATTTTACGAGCAGGCCTATTGTAAGAAAGAGCCGCCCAAAAAAATAATATTATCCAAATAATTTCTGACAAAAATCTATACACGTCTGTACACTGGGAGTACCAAAAGACATCTTAAGAGCTACCTCAAATTTATATAAACAACTTATATCATTTTATAATCAGGCTCAGACTTGGAGCTAATCACACGAGATCCGGTGATCTCTCTTAAATGTAAATTAACATATAAATTATAGAATATTATGTAAACTTGTATTATACACCAACAAGTTTGGGGATACAAAGTTAAAGATTAATAATTATATCTAAGAGTATTTACGTGAAAATAGGTAGACTATTACTGGTTTAGAATATCTTGGGATATGTTCAACTTACAGTATTAACAATTAACAAAATCTAATATTATGATGAAATTTGGGCTCAGCGTACTTAGCTACTTCAGAGATATCTATCGGCGGCTATAAGTCGCACAATCAAAGAATATTCTGCAACTGGCGACCCTGCTCGTTGACTGCGGTTATGAAGAATGACTCACAGACGGCAAAGCTAGTATTGACCTGTATTATACAATTTTAAATGCGATTTGTGTTATTTCATTAAAGCTGTTTAAATTGTGTTTTTCATAATCTGAAAAGTGTCTTAAATTATAAAGTACGTATATGGTATAGTCATGTTAGTAAAGCATTGATAGTTTTGGTTACATATTATTTGTAATTTAAAAAAACATATTTGTTGGTATAATTCTGTCCGTATTTTGAATAATTGTTACATTATGAAGGGCATCGGCCATATTTTCCACTATATTGAATTTTTAACTTAAATTTTCATATTTCTTGGCGTGTCTTCGACGTTGTAATTTGGTTTGTACGTTCAGTGCATTTCTTTTATTGGTTACCAATTGTCCGTTAACGTGTAACGCCAAGTTTACAACCATTCGAACACTTTTGTCGGAGTTGAACACAGAATTTGGTGTAATATATGTCTTCAATAGCATACGCAAGCGCAGTCACATGTCGGAATGTTGAAATCGCTCGTTTATGTATTTGCGTTTGCTTCTGTTCATTCTTTCATAAACTAATATAGGTGCACACTACATTCAACTAAAGTAATTAATATTTGATCAGTGGTAAAAGTTCGTGAAAATAATAGTAAAAGGTATTGCATTTTAAATTCTAGAATAGGAGTAGGACTATTAATTTATTTAACTAGCCTATTTCATATAATAATTTGATTCTATTTAACTCCTTTTTATAAACTTAATTTTACTTGCTGATGGACTGATTTTGGATGGAATTATAATGTTTACTATGATTTTATTGTAAACAGTCTTTAGGGAGAACAAAAACACATCACGTGTCCATTACAAGTGTGTTTGACAAGCAGGTGCGACTGGTTGTAGACTGAGCATTACTATACATTACCACAGGTACGTTCTCTTGCCAATATTTGTAATGTTTTTTATTTTACAACGAGGCAATACAAGGCATTATAATTAAGTGGGACTCGCTTCAGTGTTCTAAGGCGCTACTCTCCTAGACTACCGAAAACGGGGAGATCAGGGTTTGATTCCAATCGAGTGCAATAAGGATGGTTTTTCACTCTTCCTCCATGCAAATGCGGATACACTTCATCACAACTAAACCTTTCTAATTCCTAAACCTTTAGTGTAATTAGTTTATAGGCTTATATCCCAAACATGTAGTAAGACATGGTACTAAGAAATTATAATTAATTGGGGGTGACCTGGCAGTCTAGGGGTAAGGTGTCAGACTTCTATGCTGGCGGCCGGGGTTCAATCCTTGGTCCCGGCACAGATTTATCTGATTACCAAACCCTTCCTTCACCTCTGACAAGACATCTTGTGAATGTGGGGAATGCCAGGCCTCCACCGTGGTTCGGATTCCACGTTAAACTGTAGGTCCTCCATTTCATCTCACAATCACCCTACCATTACACATTAGCGTAAGTGCGTATAACCCGAACGGGTAGGAAGACACGGGGCTAATAATAATAATAATAATAATAATTAATGGGAAAACATGCATAGGCCTGGCATGACAGCCCAACAGGGATACCCTACCTTCATATTTTGAGAAATAATCAAGGGAATAAAAATTGACATGCTTTTCAACACTTATTAAAAGGTGAAGATTTATTTGAATTGATTGGTGAATCATCTAGGTCCATATAGATTAATAGAATAATTTATCATAGTAGGCCTATGTGTTGATGTTTCCTTCTCTCCATTTTGTCATTTTTTGCTTCATTAAACATGATTTCAATCTCACGTTGTCCACTAACAAACTAGACCCCACAGGTAGACCTGCAATACATTATAGGCTACTATACCCAGACATGATACTTCTCGATTTAAATGGGTGATTTATTTTTTCAAAACATAAGCGACTTGTTGGGGGGGTTGAGGGTAGTATTTTCGCAGTTCTTATATCAAAACTTTAAATTTAATGACAAATTTTTCTGTTCATTTAAAAAGTTTCTTATCTAATGGCACAATGCTCATGACATATATTTAAGAATTGTTGATATCTTATAAACCAACAAGGATAAACTTCTGCATATTTGCGACAGTAGCTGAATTTTATGGTTCGTAGCAAGGGGTACCTGACTTGACTACATTTTAGCCAAAGCTTATTTCATTTTTTGTTAAAGTTTTTTAGGTCACTTATTAATATTTCTAATGAATCTAATGAATAAAAAATTATTTTATCAAAATTGATAAATTATTCTGTTGTGGCCACATATTATCTTTGAAAAATTAAAAATTAAATAAACAAAATGATCAGCATTAGGACTCTGCAACAAATGATTAGGATCAGCAAACTGGTTGATTGGCCCTACTCCTTTTTATATCAACAAAAATAACATATAATGTTTTTAAATAAAACTCATACTGCACAACTTAAAGATACAAACATAATTGGCAACAAGTGGCCTAAGCACAAGGTCAGCTCCTAACGTACATTCTAACAAATCTATAATATTGTTTACCTTAATTCAGTTACTGCCTACTCAAAGCACCCTTTTATTTATTTTCAAATTGGACTGGTCATTCCAGTAAAACAAGCATGATAAGATGTACAATACTTTTTTAAATACAAAATATGTGTTGTTTGTTTTAATGAATTGATATTTTTTCTGCTTAGCCTTGAGAACAGTATTCAAGCTCGAGCAATGAATAATGGCACCATTTATGTATTAAAAATAATGTTTTTTAAATTGTAAAAGCAGGAAATGGTGCATAGGTACATAAAATAGCGCGACTGGTAAAACTCGTAGAGTAAGGATATAAACTAGCGTATAACATTAAAATGATAGCAACAAAATTTAACTATTTAAAAAAAGGAAAGTTCCTGAATGTGAATATGGTACTGGATGTCCAATCTTCTTTTTAACATCATAAAGAGAGTACAACTAAAAATGTCTTAAGTAATTATCAAAACCCTTTCCATCATCATGCAATATTTTATTCATTTCAAATAATTTGTTGGTACACAAGTTTCCATTGCATCTGTAAAAGTACTAAATATATAGAATGCATCCTCTCTTAAATGTAATATGTAGCACAATCTTCGGTTCCTCATCCTTGGATTTGTTTTACCCTGGTGGTCTAGGGGGGTAAGGTGTCAGACTTCTGTGCTAAGGATCCGGGGTTCAATCCTCGGTCCCGACAAAGATTTATCTGATTACCAAACCCTTCCTTCACCTCTGACAAGACATCTTGTGAAATGCGAAGAATGCCAGACCTCCACCGTGGTTCGGATCCCACGTTAAACTGTAGGTCCTTCATTTAATCTCACAATCACCCTACCATTAATAATGATTACTATACCCGAAGCAGTCATATTTAACTTGAACAGCTTTATCCATTTTGGCCACTTCACAGTAAAGGTTATTATTATGGTCTATATCAGACACGATACACATGCTTTATTACGCTTGACATCCATTATGAACCAACCTTATACATAATGAGTAGGCCTAACTACACAGAACTATTAGTTTCCACAGGACCTACATTTGGGATTAATTTAGGCTACACTCTGTTAACCCTCAATTTATGTTAAAAAAATGTAGTGGCGACACTTGACTGTTTCAATCATTCATTTAAATAGTTAATTTGATCATACACTTAGTTCTAGTTTTTAAGGTCTATGTCTGCTTTCACTTTTTTACCTAGATGCACTGTGACATTAGGAGTGTGAAAGTTTATTGCTGCACTTACAAAAGTACGCCACCTAACCCTATCTTGAGCTAGCTTCCTCCAGTCTACCTCAACACGGACTTCTGGGAGTAATCCATTGTTTGTGTGATCTGTACTCTCTTCTTCTTCGTGTTTGATAAAAGCAACAATGCTGAAATATTATTCTACTTGTGTTAAAATGTGTGTGCGACTACTTCTACTATAGAAGACAGAAGAAAATGAGAAGGTCACCTTTGTGCATTGGATTCTTCCCACATTTTTCTTCTTTCTCTTGGTCAACTTTCTTCATCAAATTTACTCTTAGTAGTTTATTTTTCCCTTTTCTTTAGTTTTATCAATTTCACGCTCATAGAGAACAACCGGTGAAATTATTGTTTTGCTTATTCCGAGTTTTACATTCCTGGACAGCAGGCGAGTTGTCATCAACTTACTGACCGTGTAATAGCATGCATTTCCTGACTACTCCCTTCCAATTTACAATCTAATATCAGTATTGCCAGTTAAAATTTTAATTAACGATACCAACTGCCAAGATTTCATCTAACCCTCTTTTTTACATAGGAAGCCCACTTTTAACGAACAACTTTGAAAGTCACTAAAACTTGGCGTTCTAGGAATATGTTTTATTTGGTTCATTCGGTAATTATAAAGTTACTCTAATAGTTATCTTATAGTTATCAAATGTTTATAAGGAATTTGACTGTAGGCCTGGAACCTAAAATCTCCACTAGCTCATAATTTTTATGGATAAAGTTTGATCAAACTTCAGATACAGTATTGTTATTGTTATTATTATTATTATTATTATGAGCTTTGTGTGTAACTATATTAATTAATTTAATTATTGTTTACGTTAGTTTTTGAACTTCTCACCGAGATCAAAATGTCTGGACAGGATGGAACCGTTACAGTAGGTGAAGATTCAACAGAAGGTAACGTCCAAGAAAATACTTCAGAAGAGGTAAGCTAATTACAAGTTTTATCTATTTACGCATTTTGGTATATAATTAACTGGCTGGGATTTTCTCCTAAACTTTTAGCTTAGTATCATTTAAGCTCGTCTGTGATCTTAACCCCATGTTAGTCCATAAGATACGGTCTCTTCGAATTGCCCCTTGATTTAAACCACGGTATGCTCTACCAATCTGCTGGTTGTTTTTATTATAGATATCATCTATAGAAATAAATTCACCCCAATGTTTATAATTCTTACAAAGGATAAATGACACTAATGGCTATTTCAAATCAAACATTGAAAGGAGGATTGAAGAGCAAGGCCTACCCGAGTTCTTACCAGAAAACTGTAGGCCTCAAAGGTCTCAACTAAACACATAATTATATAATTCTCGAGGTACATCAGTCCTCTTCTTCAGCTGATGGGAGTAAAACACTGACTGGCGTTATGTTTTTAATTGTGAACTCTTGAGGCCTTCAGTTTTCAGGTGTGTAGGCCTTATCCTTCTTTCAATGTCTATAATTTTTGAAATGTTGCCTTAGGTGTTTATTATATTGAATTTATTTAAATAATCTTTAAGTTTTTTTAGCTATTTACCTTTCTAATATCTTCTCAAAAGTTGGTAGTATTACTATTGGTCTAGTACTAGAGCATTTCATTTTTTTGGGAAATGTGCCTAATTTTATGGAGGCAGGCCTATTTTACTATTTATAATATACAGGATGAGTAGTAATTTGCAGATAGGGATAGTCACATAATTAAGTGGGTCAAAAACTTTCTTTGAGAAAAATCTGTTTTTCCCCATAGCTTTTGAGAAAAACAGCATTACATTAATCTAAGTTCCAGGCACAGTGTTGCCAAATCACCCCTCTCTAACTTCAATGTAATTTTTCTCATAAGGTATGGGGAAAACAGATTTTCTGACTATCTGGTGCTGTCCATATCCAAAAATGACTACTCACCCTGTATATCATTGTTATATTAAATTTGGCCTTATCTTTTGTATTTCCATCATTATGTTATCAAAACCTGGCGATAGGATTGGTTTCAGTGAGTAGATCATGTTTTTAATCTCTGCACAGCTAGTTCTAGGGATGAACAATGACACATTTTCTATTGATTGTGTCTTACATGTTTGTAAGTAGTTTTATGTTACATACCATGCAATATTTCTACTATTCCGTTATCAAAAGTACATGAAAAATTGCTACAAACTCTGTTAGATGTTGATGTTCATCTGATAATGAACCAAACTGTTTTTTGGCAGGTGTCTACTAAAGATCTAGAAAAGCAGGAAGAAGCCAAGTTAAAAGCCAAATTTCCCATGGCCGGGCGCCCAATGAGTGGCCATTCAGTGTTCCTTCAAAAGAGACTTGCTAGCAGGGTGAGACTCGTTTTGCATTATTCTTAGTTTGATTATTATTAGACAGAACATTCATAAAACAACCTATTAGAAGCCAGAACTTTGGACTAGTAGTCAACTGAGCCAATCGCACCAGTGCCTTAATTTTATCTAGACTGTAGACAGACATCTATCAAGTGCTCTCAGCCATTGTTCAACCTGTCATCCTTTACATCACAGGGACTGTCCATATGACAACATTTAAAAATAGGACATACACCAGAACCTTGTTAATCCAAACTAACTGAGACCAAACCGTGTTCAGATTAAGCGGGAGAACACAGGGATACAGTATTTTCATGAATTTTAAACTACATTTGAATGAGTTTGATCAGACTTTCATTTATTTACCACGTAATATGTACTGTACTTATTTTAAGTCACAGCATAACATATTGTGTTGACTACAACTTGTAAATATTAAGCATCTATTATCAGATATCACTGTTTCTTAAAATTTTATTTTAACTTAGAGCTTGTTAACCAATAAAATGTATTTCATTTGATTTAATTTTTTACCTGTTTTTCGAATAATGCGTTCAGATTATCCAGAATTTCAGTTTACCGGGGTTCGGTCTAGCAAGGTTTTTTACTGTATTCATATCATCCATAAAATGTCACAGGATATGAGTAACACAAAGAAACCAAGAAATGAGTCAACTGTTAGTAATTTTTGTTCCCAAGGAATGGTTCATGAATTTTGCTTTATAGCTTGGTGAAATCCTACTGATTCAAATGTAGCTCTGTTTATCTAACGGCAAGTACAGCAGTGGTGCGTTTTAGTAGCAAGTTGATAGTAGCATATCTGGATCTGGTTAAACAATTAATAATCAAACTCAACTACCAGGCCTGTGAAGTCTGAGTCAGTAAAAATATATCGACTTTGGCCTCAAAATAAAACTATTAATATTATATTAATATTTTATACTTTCCTTTTATTAATTAGAACTAATTAAAAATTTCTAATTTTATTTGACAAATTTATTTAAATTTAAATGCACAATGCCAAAGAAACTTCCCATAAAGTAATCTGCATTGGAGCATTTTATTGCCATCAATTTATTATTACTAATTAATACACTTTATTAATTTATGAAGAAGTCGGAGTTGGAGTCGGACGGTAGAAAAATAGAGGAATCGTAGTTGAATGCTTGGCACACCAACTCCACAGCCCTAATATTCTTTGTTTCATATTGGGCTACTCATTTTCACCAAGGACAATGTTCTGCCATGCCCATTTATTTATTATCAAATCTTTGTTTTGTACATTCATAGAAAAACATCAAATAACAAAGGAAAAAACCCACCTTTTTATCATTTTATTATTTGTTTAACCTTGCACATATCAATAAACAAAAACAAAGGATAATGTGTATCAAAACTAGTGTAAACCAAGCCATGTTGGAATATCAAAGAGAATGGGACCTATAAAAATATTACTTTAGTTAAAGAAAATAAGTTACAACAGGGTGTCTACAGGGTCATGAAAATGCTGCTAATTGCAATAAAAGTCTCGAATTTTCACCATTTTAGACTTAAAGTCACGAAAATATTGTTGTTTGAATATCCCGTGCATCGAAACAATGCGAACGTGTTGAATGTCAATTCATCCACTACCCATGATGCCATGCGCTAAGCACAAGTTGCCTGATTGTTACCAAGAGCGCGGTTAACGTTCACCATCTAGTTAAAGTTTATGTTGCATGTGAGTGCATTATGCTGTCAATAATGGTCTGATATTAACATATGGTAAAGGTTTTCATGATCATGAATTCATTTGATCAATACTCATCATCATCATCTTCATAATCATCATCAACTGTTTCCAGCCTGTGGCAGTCAGTTTAGTAAAATGCCTCCATCTTCCTCTATCCTTTTACCACGCTTTCTCCTTTAATTGCATCCATACTTCTCCTCTCACTTGCTCTTTTTCTGTTATCTGATCCTCCTATTTCTTTCTTGGCCTCCCTTTCGGTCTTTTTTTCTTCATACCTACTTGATTTCAAAAATTTTCTTTGGCATCCTTTCCTTCTCCGTCCTCATTACATGCCCATACCACCTCAGTCTTGCTTCCTGTACTATCTCATGTACTCCAACATCCTCATTACATGCCCATACCACCTCAGTCTTGCTTCCTCTACTATCTCATGTACTCCAACATCCTCATTACATGTCCATACCATCTCAGTCTTGCTTCCTCTACTATCTCATGTACTACAACATCCTCATTACATGTCCATACCATCTCAGTCTTGCTTCCTCTACTATCTCCTGTACTCCCTCTACTCACACTCTTTCTCTGATAACTTCATTCCTAATCTTGTTTCTCCTTGTGACAGCTAACACGCTCATCACAAACTAAACTCCCATGTCCTCCACTTTCCTGGTCTCTCTTACATTCACTGTCCATGTTTCTGTTACATGTGTGACAATGGGTACATAATATGCCCTGTACAACACTTCTTACACTTCAAGGGGACTTCTCTTTTCCATAGGAGGTCTCCTACACACCTATATAACAACTCTCTGCTGTCCTCTTCTAATTAAAACCTCTCTACTTCCACTATTATCCTCAATCACACTTCCAAGATATTTTACATTCTATACTTTTCTCAGCTCTACTCCTTAAAACTTTTTTAAAGCTATACTAGGCTTTATCATCTTGTCATTACCATCACTTCACACTTTTCTGTGCTAAATTTAACTCCACGCTATTTCCCTTCCTTATTCTATTGTTGTAGTTGTTCCTGTACTTCCTCTTCCTTCTCCCCTCATACCATCATGGCTTCCATTCTTTCCTCCCCCAGTTTTTCTTCCACTTTGTTCATGACCATTTCCATTACCATTATATATAGTAATGGTGAGAGGCACTCCCCTGCTTCACTCTATTTTTATTTGGAACCACTCTGTCCTCGGTCTACTTGATCAATACTAACAAATAAGGCTAAATTATTAGAAGTAAAGCACAGCTATCCCCAAAGTTACATGAGTTGCCGTGTACACAAATATTCTTTAGGTATATGCAAAAAAATCATCAACTAATCAATTACAGCTCTATAAGTATATTTATATTAAAATAATAAATAAAAGATTCAATAGTAAAAATTTAAAAAATATACACATTGTATGTTACGTTTATTTTATTCTCAAAAATAAAAATATTAGGCTTGTGTGGGAATTACACTTGGATTTCAGAAAATTTTCCGTTAGAAAATAACAATTTACCATGGGGACAGGAAACAAAAAAAAATTAGAAAGAATTTCCCACTTTAAGCTTAAATTTATTTTTCAGATTTATAATTTTAGTCCATGAAAGAAAATAAAGAAGATTTTAATCGGAAACTTATGGCAATTTGATCAAAAAAAGGGTCAAATTCAATATGTGTAGATGTCAAAAATATTTTCGGAGATTAGGGTCAGGAAAAGGGACAAGAAAACTGATTCAGTTGCAGTTATAGGTCTGAACAATAAAATAAAATTTTGGAATCTTGAAAATATTTTAAAGAAAAACAAATATTCACTCAAATTTTATGTATTAATTTTAAATTGTTAATTTTTTCATATAAAAACTGAATATTTTGTCTAGCAAGTGTTGAGTAGTGATTTTGATATAATATCAATTAAAAGACTTAGTCTTTATGAAACTATTAGAATTATGTATTCTTAATCACACATTTTAATTATAAATATAAATAAATTTTAAAAGTAAATTTTAAGATGGGCTAAAAAGTTCCTAAAGATAAAAAACTCATGTAAATGTTAATAATCACTTATAGAGTAAAACATCAAGATAGTCAAACTAATCTGAGTCACAGTCTTATTCACAAGAATAAAAAAAACCTTTCTCAGCTGAGCCAGCGTGCCTGGTTGGTTACCTATTACAGTTTAGTTCCTAAAGCTCTCACAAAAAGCATTGGCCGACTCCAAATAATAACATTTACATAAGTGTGAAGGTTTATTTAGTGCATAATTTGATAGTTTAAAGCCACTTTTATCGTCATTTTGTCTTAAATATATTCCGGGATAAATACTACCATCAATTACCTTGTGGTTGTGCTACTTGGAGCTCACTAGTGTTGTAAGGTAGTTATAAAATAAAAGTGACTGAAGTCTCGAGTATCAATCTACTTAATGAAAGATATGGCAAGGTTAATTTAAATTTAATAAATCAATGATTTTTTAGGTGACCCTGTTGGTCTAGGGGTAAGGTGTCAGACTTCTGTGCTGGCGGCCGAGGTTCAATCCTCGGTCCCGGCAAAGATTTATCTGATTACCAAACCCTTCCTTCACCTCTGACAAGACATCTTGTGAATGTGAGGAATGCCAGGCCTCCACCGTGGTTCGGATTCCACGTTAAACTGTAGGTCCTCCATTTCATCTCACAACCACTCTACCATTACACTTTAGCGTAATTGCGTATAACCCGAACGGGTAGTAAGACGCGGTGCTAATAATAATAATAATAATAATGATTTTTTAATGAAAATTAATTACAAATGTGACATTGATGGACACTCCTTAATAATAACTTTTTTAATTTCCTCTTGAAAAATCCCATTAAATAGCTTTGCCCCAAATTTCAGGAACAAACAAATTCCTAAATTTTGGGAACAATCTATTTCCCGAAATTCAGGATTCCGCATGGCCCTAATAAAAATATATAATTTAATTATATAAATAGTTTATTCTGCAAACCATTACTACACCCAATTGCTGAGGAACTATCGTCCCTCTCTATAGACTTGAGAATCTTAAGCTAAGACTGTTTTTCTCTTTGTTTCCTTGCAACAAGAGTTGACTGTGACATGGTTTTTAAAATTATTTGCATTAAGTTAAAAACTGAGAGAGTTTATTAGGGCTATTTACAAAGAATGTGCATTTTTCTCTACCCAGAAAATGCTTGTCATTTGGAGGGTCCCTGTATAACATCTATCACCCACATAGGCTACTTGCATATGTTTGTAAATCCTTAGCCAAACAAACTATGTGAAAAAACAAAATGACGACTAAGCATCATGCTGTAGTAATTAATTTTTTTAACCTGCACATGTCACTAGTTTATAGAAAAACCATAATTATATTGTTTTCTTTAGTATTTAATTAATGTTGTGCTATATAAGGGTCAATCAACAAATTGTAGGATTAGAAACTATACAATCAAGGTAGCAGAGTCAACCTTACAGTTCAACCTAGAGCATCGTTCTACTCTCTTAACCTGGTGAAGCTGTTTGTGACAGTGAACGCATGTCCTTAAGAATGTGTTTGTGTGTTTTTAGTGCTCTATCTAAACTATTTCTACTCCAGTATCACCAAGGTAATTGTGTTGGCTATCCCTCCTAATTCAAACCAAAACTATACAATCTTAAATTTATTGAAAAGCCTAATTTATATCTATAAATATATTCCCCTCTCACATTTTACTACACTATATTTCTTCGATTCTAATACAACCATCGAATGTAAGATACACCTTCATTTTTCACTACTACCAACAGAAAAAAAGTTTGGATTTTAAGAAAGTAAACTAAAATAAAAGACAAATATCTTCTCTGAGAAATATTTTCATTGCAGAATTCAAATTAAAATAGTACCTTATTTATCAGTATGTTATTAATCTCTTCCAAGTCTGAATTAATATTGGTCTGATTCTTCTGAGTCGTCTATATCAGAATCTGAATCAATATCAGATCTACTAAGTAATCAGTCTGATTCTATTGAAACATTGAGTGTGTTGGTCTAAAAAGAAATGTGATTCTAAGACACATCCTGTTTTTAAAACGCTTAATTGGGGAAAAAAGGGTGTCTTAGAATCGAATAAATACTGTAGATAGTGTCCACCAATTTGATATTTAAAAAAAAAGTTTTTAATGATCTAACTTTTCATACAGCAAAAGTATTTTGACTCTGGAGATTACCAAATGGCCAAACAGAAATCATCTTCAAAGTGTCGTCAATTGGCCACGGGGATTGGCTATGTGACCGGAGATGCTATTCCTACACCAGAAAGTGTTCCTGTGAGAAAGACGTCCATCATCCAGCCCACAAAGTTTACATCTAGCTCCGCCACGTAGGAGCTCTAAGATGGCTGTGTGTCGCAGAGTTTGGGGACTAGGAACCAACTGTTCATATGAACTCAAATTGGTCTGCACCACAGTAAAAAACATTGTATTATAACAATTTTTTAAAAATATGAAGTTATTGCAGTTTTTATCACTAAACTGCTCTTTCATAGGGAATTAAGTTATTCCTACTTAATTAAGATTATGTGAATCGCTAAACGGCAGTTAGGGTGATAAGTTTGTATGTTGTATTTGTTTTTTTGTATTATAAACATAAAATTGTACAGAAAGTTTGTAGTTTTTCTCAAGTGGGTTGTATAATCTATTAACTTATTAACTGGTGAGCCAACACAGAATACATTAGTAAAGTAAACAGTTATTGGGTGAACCTTCTTTTACATTTTGTGACGACTACTTTGTCATGCCCCTGTTTTTGTATTTTATGAAAAAAATAAACACTCAAATCTGTTATTTGCTATTTAATTAAAACAAAAACATGTTTATTTGTTTGAACATGCAATAGGTCTACTAGTGTTAAGACTAGTTTTAATATAAGCACCTCTTTTTTTAATATCATTTTTCCATCGACCAAGCTTAGATTTAACAAACCGTTGGCAATTGTCAAGACTTTTGGGGCCCCTGTCTAACAATGGACAGATCCAGACCCAGGGTAGCCACATACACAAAGTTAAATCAAATCAAGAGAAACTTCAATATTAAATGATCCCCTTCATTGGCTGAATGGTCTACTCTCGTGGTGGACTGGACTGACAATAACAGCGAGATCTCAGTTGTGTGTACTGACAGTGGTTTTTCCCCACTCTCCCTCCACGTGAATGCGGGCACACTTCCTCTAAATATAAATGTTCTACTCTCACTAAAACCATTAATGTAATTAGCACATATGCGACACACTGAGAGGGTATCAAATGTATTTATCAACTCCTTTCCATTATTGTGATTGGGGTCAATTGAGGTCATATAAACTAATCCTTGCACTTAATGTGTTGCTTCGGCTTAATCAGGGTCGTACATTTCTCTTGTGTGGAAACTGTTTAGTTGATAACATTCATTATTAGCCTAAATGCAGCCACAATACTGTTGAGTTAATCTGTTCAGACTCTTTCCATGCTGAGATTATCAAATCTTACTATTTTTATTGTGATTGTTTATGTTAACACTCACTTTTACACATTTTTAACATTGCTAATATGTTTTTGATGGTATAAAGTTTGTTCAAAATAATGTACACACATGTTGTAATTAAAATTTCAAGGTACAAAACTAAGAAAAAACATTTGAAATGCTCTGTGTTTGTAAAACTCACAATTGGTAACACTGATAGCCAAGTTAACCACTACCAGATATTTAGTTTTTGAGAATTTTGTGGGCATAAAAAAGTTTAATATGCTGGAAATTAACCCACATTTTGGTGGAGGGAGGGTGTTTAACTATTGAATAAAACTTTATTACACTCGGTCACAATGTGAACCTAGACCTCTCCATCACCAGTAAACCAGAGATGAGACTGACACCTTTGTCAACATATTCATTGTTTTATTGCACTCAATGATGGAGGTGAGTGGCTAATGGTCTGAATGAACAGTTACAGCTTCGTGACCATAGACGAAGTTATGGAACCTTTTGAATGCAAACTAGACAGCGAGCAACTCTTTTTCCCCCTGAGTATAATTTTGCTCAGTGGTGGTAAGCGATCGTGAAGCATATAAAACCTTGCCATCCTGCATTAACTTGGCCCCAAGGGCATATTGACTACTGTCAGCATGTATGTTGATGGGTTTGGAGGGGTCAAAAGGAGTCAACAAGGCATGTTGTGCTATAGACTTTTTCAAAAGCTCTAACTGTTTACTGTGAGAGGAATTCAAAGACTACTTGGAATCTTTTTTCAGAAGTTCACGGAATGGGGTGCAAAATGCTGACAGGTGGGGCACAAATGGTCTTAGGTAGTTGACTGTTCCCAAAATACGCTGCAAATCCTTCCTTGAAGCAGGTACTTCTATGTCCTGAATAGCCTGAACCCTAGTGTCGTCAGGACGAATCCCATCCTTATCAAATACCAAACCCAAAAATTTAACTTTATCCACAAAGAATTGAACTTTTTCTGGGTTGAATACTATGTTGTTTTCACGAGCGGCTTGAATAACCTGTTTAACTATTTTCCATAACTCTTCCATTGTGTCTGCTCCACATAAAACATCATCCAACTATACACATACTTCCCCAATATTCCCAAAGTATTTATGAGTCATCTTTTGGAAGTACTCAGGAAGCAGACTTAATCCAAATGGGCCGCGTAAAAACTAATAATATCCAAAGGGGGTGCTGAATGTACATAGACCAGCCAATTCTTTACTCAATTTAACTTGGTAAAACATCATTTAAATCAAATATACAAAAATATTTTTTATTACCCATTTTGGAACTAATCTCCTTGAGAGTGTGAATCAACACATAATCTCGGACCAAATTTTCGTTAAGATCCTTAGGATCTATGCACAGCCTTATGGCCCCTGTTTTATGTTTCTCCATAGTTACGAGATTGTTTACCCATTCACCAGCGTCACAACATTCAATAATGCCACGCTGTTCAAGATCATCTAAATGCACCTTAAGTTTACTTAAAATTTTAAGGGTAACTCTGTGGACTGGGCTACTTTTAGGTATAGCACCTTTTTTAAATTTAAATCAATAACTTCTGGGAAACATCCAAGTTAATTTAAAACATCTTAGTTTGAATTCCAGAAGTTTTGAAAATTGGGTTTATTTTGAGCATCGAGGACCCTAACACATTTTTTTGTAATAAAATGAAAGGCAAAGTAACTGAATTGACAATAGTAAACACCAAGCTATGTGTTTTGTTTTCATAGACAACAGGAAGGTAAATATCACCAACAGATGCAATCTCAAAACCCCCAAAAGCTTCAATATGGGTTTTAGGAGCACTTAGCATAGAATTATAATCTTGTACAATGGACTGCAAAGACCTTAAAGGAAGGATGTTAACTTCTGCCCCTGTCTCTAATTTGAACAGTACAGGTTTGCAGTTAATTAGCAATGAAATGCACCAATGGCAATTGGTATCTACAGAATTTATAATTGAAAGAGAACCTATATCTGAATAACCTGAAACGGGGCAATATATTGAAATTGACATAACTAATTACACTCACCAACATTTGTAGTCTGGTTAGCAAAAGTATTATCAGCATTCATAGCTCCTAGTTCAAAAGCACTACGACCACTAGAAAAACTATTTGTGGCAACACAATTTCTAGCGAGATATGGCCGGTTTGGATGGTCATAACCACAATGATAACACGCTTTTCTAACAAACTTTTCTCTAAATTTGTTTCTTGACACACCAAGATTTTCTTTGAGGTCAGGACGTAATTGTTCAGTCTGCTGTAGATTGTTCCAACGTCTTGATTGTCCTGTTTTCTAAAGGTGGCACCGATTCCGCACCTAGAAGGGTTGGGCTGGCGGTGGTTTTTCTACTAACTTTAAAGATATCACACTGCGAGGATCCCCCTCCATTTTCAAGTTTTTGACTGGTAGCTCCACTGATTTGCAATAGTCCACAACTTTGTGTAGGGTAGTGTCCTCCCTAAGGTGTTGTTTTATTGACTGTGAGTTCACGCCCAATAATATTTGCACACACATTAACTTATCCTCCTGGTGACTAAATTCACAAGGTGTGGCAAGAGCTTAGAGTTCTGCGCAGAAGTTTTCAAATGGTTCACCGAGACATTGTTTCCTGTTAGAAAAATTGAACACAGGGATGGTTTCATTCTTCTTCGGAATACAGTGAGATTCAAGAACAGACAATTTACCATTCACTGTTTCTTCTTCAGGTGTGATGGTTTTATAAAGCCGGACAGCATCTTATCCTAATAGGTTTATTAGCCTGGCTATTTGCACACCTACAGATATTGTTCCTGTCTTTGTTGCCTCAAAATATTCCAGGATATATTCCTGGAATTCAGCGAAATTATTCGCCAAGTCTCCGGCAAGATTAAGCTACTTTGGCTTAAACTCCATTTAAATAACTGCTTTTTTTTATTGGACAGAATAATGATGTTCACAAATTTGAATCACAGTTAATTCACTGCAGACCCGACCGACTGTACCATGTTTTATTGTATCACACACCAACTAACTCTTATAACACGGTTTATTAGCCACAGACTGTACCATGTTTTATTGTATCACACACCAACTAACTCTTATAACACGGTTTATTAGCTGCAGACATAATCGACAAGTTTTCGACGTCTCATACAAAAGTACAAGCTATAATGAATCACATGAAAGTTACACACAAATCCATGTTAAAAACAAAACACTAAAGTATCTTACACAGTACGACCAACAGACTCAACCTTCAGCTCAGTGTGGCACCACTATACAACTTATTAAACACTCACCAATACAGGTCACAGAAAAATGATTTATTTGTTCAACCATGTTGCCCATTGACTGTCCATCTATCCTTAAGCTAGTAGTTTACAGTTATATAAACGGTTAAAACATTATCAGGGAATTTGAAAATTGAAACTCTGGGGTGACCCTGACCTTGCATATTACACTACACATGCTGAAATACTCCCGTGGAAAAATATTGGAAATGCCATCTTGATTTCTGTTACCTATACTTTGTTGGCTCAATATTACTATTATCATATGATAGTTTTTTTCTTTTCCAACATAATTCCACTGATGGACGGGGGACATCCTTGTGTCTATAGAGATTGGTTTCAAGAGACTCCATTTTGCGGTGTCTAGATTATTTAAGCGTTCAATTATGTTTTATTCAAAATGGTGTTTAAAGCACCCGCTAAACTAGTGATTTTAAAAATAAAACCCCAGCAATGTTACTTTTGGATCACAGTTTAAGGAAAGAAATTAGATTGGGCTAGTGCCTGATTTTAGTAAATAGCTGGTCAAACACTTTTAACTTTGTTCTTATTTAATTGTTGAAATATTACTAAAAATGTCTTCATATCTGCTCCTCGCTGATGTATCCTGTAACTTTTACAAGTAGTGTAAACCATAATTTATTTGTCAAATTGTTAAAACTTCTTTAGAAAGCAACTTAGTGAATTTTGGACTGTGCAGAAAAACCACAGTTATTACACAAACCATTTCTCTTTCAAATTGATTACAAATAATTGTGGTACTAATGTGTTTTAATTCCCTTTAATCTCCTGATAAAATGTCAACATTGATAAACTTTTTTTTCTGTTGCCCTTACTAATTTTTGAAGGTAAAATTTAATACCAATCCAAACATTTTCTTAATCAATATAAAATGTTAAAAAAAAATCATTTTTATTGATTTATTCACCTAAATTTTGTTTTAAGTGTTAAATGCGAGATTCACATTGTTTATCATTTGATGTCTAATAATATTCTTATATTTGATATTTTTTATGTGTGAATGTTAAGCAAAGTGATGCACTCAGGGGAAAGAAGTAAGTTTCTTAGTGTTCCCAACTTATACTGTTATGTATAGATGGATATGAGTCCACAAGATGACCCAACAGTCATGCAAACCACAAAAGAGTTTTTGTCAACAGGTTGGTTAAACATTACACACACAGGGCGTGGAATGCTAATTTTTCTATGGGGGGTGGGAGGGGTGTGATCCGCTAGAAAATGTTACTACACTTTAAACCTGTAAAAGTATCAAAGTTTAAAATAACCGTTAAATCGATTTTAAAACTATTTTGAATTTATAACATAAGTCACATGTAAACTACCTATGAATCTATTTTTCTCTGAAAATCAAGTTTGCAATGCTATTCATAATTTATAACATATACATTTTAAACAAAATCATAGAGAAATGTTCAAGAAACGTCTTATTTTTGAAAATTTGACGTTAGTAAACTACCCTTAAGCAAATTTTATCCCCAAAAATAGGTATACATTATTATTTTTCATGTCAATTACATCCCATACATTTATTTCCAACTTAATTGTTCAAGCCATTTTCAAAAAGTCTTAAATTTCTCATAAATAATATTTAATAAACAACCAATATTTAAAAGGTAGAATTGGTGACCTGGTGGTCTAGGGGTAAGGTGTCAGACTTCTATGCTGGCGGCCGGGGTTCAATCCTCGGTCCCGGCACAGATTTATCTGATTACCAAACCCTTCCTTCACCTCTGACAAGACATCTTGTGAATGTGGGGAATGTCAGGCCTCCACCGTGGTTCGGATTCCACGTTAAACTGTAGGTCCTCCAGTTCATCTCACAATCACTCTACCATTACACATTAGCGTAAGTGCGTATAACCCGAACGGGTAGTAAGACGCGGTGCTAATAATAATAATAAAAGGTAGAATTAAAATATAAAAAACTGCTGAAAGTAATAATTAATAAATATATATATATAAAGGCAAAACTTGGGGAGAAAGCAATTATAACTACGGAAATGAGCCGTATCTCAATTATAATTAGATAAATTAGAAAATTACACCTGGGCTCAAGTTATATTCCCGTGCTCGGGTGTGATTTTTCAATTTATTTGTGTAACAATAGACGTGTTAAATTGTGTGTAGTCTCCAACTGGCAGAAATATATAGTACAGCCCTAAATTGTCCGTCTGTATATGGACTTATTAGCCACACTGTTGGCACAGAGCGGTACCCAGGGTACACACAATGAGATCTTGGGGTGATAGTGGCTATGAAGCTGTGGATCCAGGAGGGATCAATTGTAAACCTAACTTGAGCCTAATTAACCAAACTCTGGTGACCGTTGGGATAGTCCCTCTTTCAGGAAAAATAACCATTGCATCAGCCAGGAATCAAACCCGGGACCCTTAGGTGTGTTGTCAGGTGCACTGACGCACGAGAACTGTTTTCTCTTTAGATAACTGTGTTTTGTTAGGAGTTTGTTTAGTGTTTTCAATATGTATGCATCTATTTTCAAAAAACCTGCTGCACTGTATAAGATTAGACCGTAGTTTGTTTTTGTAGATGACCAAATATTTGGTGACAGGAACTATATTTTTATAGCTTTAATCAAATAAAGATGTGTAGTTAGATGTTGATGAAAAATTAAGAGTAAGCATTTTATTTTGTGTTTAATAACTATAAACAGCCTAGTTATGATATCTTTCTTTTCCAACCACTCCTTACCATACATTTTCTTAAAACCTTGACTCGCAATGGACATGGTAGTTTAATCTCTTAAGTATATTTGATGTCACCAGTCGTCATTTTTTTTCTCGCTACATTTCTGACATCATGGAGTTTCAAATACACTTCAGAGCTTCTGCATAAAATATACATTTCAAAAACATTATTCTAGCTTCTAATTGAATAAATAATGCATAATGAGGTTTGTGAAGGTTTACCTAAAGTTTATAAAAAAAATCTGATCAGTTATTATTTAAATTTACTCTTAAAATTGTTACTTTAGCTTTAATTAATCATTGTCGCAAATTTGTTATTTATTATGAACATGTGTGTAGCTCTTTATTGGCTGTAAAGTTTGTTTAATTAATTGTGTATTTAAAAATATTTTCTTCTGTTATTGTGTTTTTAACTATTATATTCTTTTACTATAATAAATGGTGGCACAATGGAACAAGCAAGCTGGGAAAGACAATCGCTAAGTGAGTGGGATTTTAACATTCAAGGGAATCTTTTTAAGCTCTGTCTTACTAATAATTAGAGCAATAAGATAATGTGACATAGTCCAGTACTAGTGTACAGTTGATGCTAAATCATCATTGCCATCAACAGTTTCCAGCCTGTGAACAAGTCAATGTCTTATTCCTGTATCCTTCCAACGGCTTCCATTGTTTTCCTCTCACACGCACATTTTCTGTTATCTGCTCCTCCCATCTCTTTCCAGTCAGTCCTCCTCATTGGCTTACACAACTGCACGACCTTGGTTTACTGGGATGACAGCTCATAGTTACTATCCCTAAGCCAACAGCTGACATCCATCACTCTGGATAACTGTAATATATGAATGTGTTAGTAAACCACATTAATTTAGGCCAATATTATTTATATAATATATTTTGAGGTCAGGCACAAAGCTTATTTATTGTTTTATTCCACTTAAAAAATATTATTCACAACACTTTTAAAAAAAGGTCTAAAGAATATAACTTTAAAATGGTGACCAACGAATTTAAACCACGTATTTGACCATGGCAGAAACTAGTTCTTTTTGAATGATGCACCCACGGAGTGGATAAAAATATTTTATTTAGTTAAATATTTTGAAATACAATAAAATAATCATAAAATAATTAACTAGGCCTAGAATAAAAGAATGACAAGTATTTTCTCTCTTTCAAGTAAATATGATGCCTGTATTAAAAGGTAAACTCCATTCACGGTGGGAATTACTCTCTGAAAGGTCTTTTTTCCAACCAATATCCTACCATATAATAGCTTTCTGGTTGGGATAAAGGCCTTTCAGAAAACAATTCCTACGCTGAACAGACTTTATTAATTTATGCACTATATCACACATCATAGACAACATTCCAAACTGGAGAATAAATTATGTATAAAATATTGTTTCATATTGGGTAAAAAGAAATAATTAAAAGTAATGAAATAGTCGGAGAAAACTTAGTTTAAATTATTTTGAATTGTAACCTACCTCTTTCACCATCCCACACAAATAACAAACAGAGGTAGAGACATGAGAGTTATACATTTTATATAAAACAATCGAGATACACCTCAATGAGAAAGTGGAACATACCAGCGTTAGGCGCTGAGCAAGTAAACAAGCCAAATGGGCTGGCAGCCCCCCCCATAGGTGACCACCAAGGCCAGAAGGGCATGTAAACAGCAACAATAGGTGGCAACTAATTTGTGCCAAAAATGGCTTCAGGAAACAAAAACAATACACTAAAAATTATCCTCCAAGTTAATATTAATTACACCTCAGGTGAGAATAGGATTAACAAGTTGTCATCTGACAAACCCTAACTAACCTCACCATTGGTATGAAACCTTTCATTATTTATATATAAAGCTCAAAATACCTAACAATAAATAATCTGAATATATAATAAAAAGTAAAATGTCTACCAAAGAAATATTTACTTGGTGGCGCGTGGCCCCTTCTTTAACTAACATATAAATATAAGTGATACAACGATATTAAACTATAACTAATTTAATAACAAACAAAACGTGCACATTAGAAATATCCATGCCGGCTCGCGGCCCCACATTTAACTAACATCTAAACGTAAATTGTCCACCGATAATAAACTATACCAATCCTTTTTGACATCAAAAGATCATGACAACAGAAAATAATACAGAACATATTGATACTGTCTGTCTACTAGCTAAAGCAGGCCATGAAACTTTCCGTAAAGTGGATATAATAAATCTACCCTAATATTATAAAGAGGAAAGATTTGATTTTTTGTTTGTAATGGATAAACTCAAAAACTACTGGACCGATTTTAAAAATTCTTTCACCAATATAAAGCTACACTATCAGCGAGTAACTTAGGCTATATTTTATTTTGAAAATTTAATTTATTCCTCATAAAAATGTCGATAGTCACTCATATTTTATGNCCTCATAAAAATGTCGATAGTCACTCATATTTTATGGTAGAGTCTATGATGATTCTTCAATATGTGTGTTGAAAATAATGTGTGTCTAGAGTCTAGTTTAAGATAAAGACAATCTGGTCAAAAGGTCCTCCCAAAACACCCAAGGTTCAGCACAGATACGGGCTGGTCGCTCATGGTATCCAAATATCCCATAGCCTTAAAGACAGAAAACCGTATAATAATAATAATCAAAAATATATGTTGTCCTGAACAGTAAATTTAGAATAATAAAGATTTAGCACCAAAGAGAATTTTGAGAAACATGTTGAGCCTATTTAATAGTCAGGTCTCTCACCTAAAAAGCCCAGAGTAATGTGTGATCACATTCTGGACTGCAACCGTTATATATCCTAAGGAAATCACGTGTTCTCTGGGTGCAGAGAGCAACGGAGGGGAAAGGGGTAAGGGTGCCAGAACAGTCTCCACTTGTCCACACGCATTTAAGTCCATACAACTTCTCCGAATTTATTTTGTAACAAGGTTAAAAAATTGCAACATGTTATTTAAAAAACTTAACATTTATAACAAAACAGTGATTTTTTTACAAGTGTTGGCAATCCAAAACTTAAACATATAATTTTTGAACTGTCATCCATATAAAAACCTATCGTGGACAGACTCTATTAATCATGGTGGATAAAGTGCTAGACAAGCCAAAGGTCAAGATACTTAAATTGGATACTAACACAAGAACAAAATGTGCCCTTGGACTGTTGATTGTGGCACTGTCTGTTAAGGAAATCTAATTCTAATGCCTTTCTGGTCTAGTAGTCAACGTTTCTTGATACACATCCGGAGGTTCCAGGTTCGTTCAAGAATTTGTCTTTAAAGAAATAGGTCTGGAACGAGGTCAAATTCAGTCTCGTGTGGACAAATGAGTTATTTGAATAAATATGTAGCAACTCCGGTCAAGAAAACTGAAATTAATGGCTGGATGGTTGGTTGTGCTGACCATATGACACCCTTTCCCTGCACGTGTTGGCGGTTGTTTGGTCGGTATAGCTTGATTGCGGGCTCATGCCATAAAGAGTTTTCAACGTGAGCTAGAAGCTAGATGCCTGTTGGTTATGTATAAATCTCTAATGTCTAAAATAGTAACCTCATTGTACCATCTCTTCAACATGGGCTCAGTCCCATGATCAGCAAATATGGACTCCAATACTCTCACTTCATCGACACAGGAGTGTATCTTCCTTATTCATGTTCAGGTGTTTCTATCTATAAAAACAATTATGCAATGCCAGCAATGAACTATACAATTTTGCAGCACCTAATTTTTTATGTTCCTTCTAGATAGTTGTCTGAAACTTGGTTAGATAGCTTTTTAGTACTCGGGTGTGAATTGGCCTAGTGGGCTATAGCCCAGGGAAGTAACATTGTTAAGGCGACAAAATTAAGGGTGCGTGAAAAAAATAGAACAAGAAGTTTGTCTGCACAATGTGAGAAGATTAAACTGTGAGTGAAGTGATTGATAACTATGTTGTCTTTCCATTTTCCCTTCACCGATAAAATTTCTTGTTAAAAATTAACATAATTCCCAATAAAAATGAACGAAATATTAGTAATCGTGGTCTGACAGCACACTTGGAAACTTTGACCACAGTATAGAGATAGGACAAGTGATATTTCACAATCTAACAATATAGGTTTGCATGTTTGAGAAAAATCTTTTTCAAAAATATCTATAGTACATTTAGTTTTATAACAGTTCTCTACATAAAAATATTAAGCCTTTTTTTAATAAAAAAAAAGTTCAAGTGGGCAGTAGTATATTTTTGCCTTAGGACGGTAGAGATAACTCCGCCACTGCTAGTTCTGCACTCTGCTCTTTGGCATAATCTGGAACTATTCAGCTTCCGTGTGTGAACCGTCATTCTAAAAGCCTATTTCATGACCTCACGGTCATCCTGGCTGAAACTCTCCGAATCGGATCTTAACCTATCAGCATTAACATCCATGGATAGCTGCAGATGATACTTGAGGTTCTCGTTATTGGTCTTCATAGTCTGGTTCAACATTGTGGGCATTTGTGCCATGTCCCGTTCTAGACAGCTAACATCATGTCCTGATGCGTTTCTCAACACAAATATTATTACGTTCTCCACTCTCAAGCCATCGCCTCCCGTATCCTCCATCTCTATCAATAGAATGTTCACCTCCATGGTGACTCCCTCTTCACGAATATTACCTAGTGACCTAATTGACCCAATATGAAATGGATACTCGTATAAAACCACCCGGCGTTCATCCACTAGTAGCTCCTCCTTTACACTCACAAAATATAAAATCCCAATCCCTTGTCCCTTTGACTATAAATAGTGTTCCAAGTTGGGATACCAAACTGTAAGAACGCCCCCAGATATTTCTCACCACTGCTGCACTAATATTATCCCTACTACTCGGTCAACTCAGGGAACAGGTGGTACCAAGCTTTGGAGATAAAAAGAAGGGGTGGGGTGGAGATTTTACTTAAACCTTTATGTACAGGGGGCTGCCTTTGACTGGTAGCTCTGTTTGCACAAATTTCTGATCAAGACCTCTAGGTAAAGCTAAAGTGGCAAAATAATTGGAAAAGGAAACAACAAAAAGGAGGTGCATGCACGTGGGAGTAACGAGTACCTTCCACTGACATTTCAATTGTTTTTATTAAAAGTTTATTGAAAGGGAAAACTGACATTTATTTTAACCTACAGCATGGTTGTTACTCAAGCCATTTCAAACTACTTGAGGGTGATTGTGATAGTAATGTTGACAATAACCAAAACATTATGACATGACATCAACACATACAGTAAATCAAACAATACTAAAACTTGATCCTATCTAATAAGTCACTAATCATTGGCCTGGGTTAAAAGGACATGCACACTACTGTGAGCTTCAATGGGCGAATATAATACAAACCGCCAACACACAGCACATTCCAAGAGTTTTTGTCTGTTCCATGGCAAATCAAACGTCACAGCCCAGTACCGTTTACGAAACACTAATGGGAGACATTGCCGGCTGGGATAATTGTTCAAGTCCAAACCAGTTATGCTGGGATCACGATCAACTTAAGGGCCCGGTCAATGGTCGTTGGAAGTGAAGAGTCGCTTCAGCGCCAGCCCCCAATTGACGGTAGCCGAAGAAAGCAATTGAGTTTTACCTTGTCTCGGCGGCTCAGTCAAATCTACAGTGTTGCTAGAGCTATCGGCACTTTCGAGCCCACCTCTACCCCTCACCCTTCCAAAGAGTGGGCCTGAGTTGGCAAACAATGCTCTAATCCTCTGCAGTCTGCAACCTTTATCTCAGGTAGCAATCACCT
>CABFOW010003865.1:0-20484 GCA_902141385.1 Timema californicum
CTAGGAGGGAGAGTGTAAAACCATTTAGGAAAAACCACCCCCAGTTCACACGACCGAGATTCGAACTTCGATCTCGCCATCCTCGGCGGTCGAGCTCAACACGACTAGCGCGTTAGCCAACTACGCCACCGAGGTGGGTATTTTTTACATGTCATTTATTGTCTCAAACGTTTTATTTTTGGTTCGCAGTCTTACCATCTTTCAACTTAAAACACAAACAAATAATGTGTAAAATAATATAATTTGTCGGTCTATATAATCCGTAATGTAAAAATCCACATCTAACTTATAGTGTAAAATATTGTATATTTATATATGAAACTAGACAACCCTACCCCCTCTCTCCCCCCCAGAATTATTATTTTCAACAAACATATTGAAGAATCATCATAGACTCTACCATAAAATATATGAGTGACTATCGAAATTTTTATGAGGAATAAATTAAATTTTCAAAATAAAATATAGCCTATGTTACTCGCTGATGCTCTAGCTTTATATTGGTGAAAGAATTTTTAAAATCTGTCCAGTAGTTTTTTAGTTTATCCATTACAAACAGAAAATCAAATCTTTCCTCTTTATAATATTAGTGTATATTACGTTTATTAATTTTGAATTTTAATAGAGATAAAGGTATTTTTGTCATTTGCTATATTTAAAAAATGAAGAGTTTGTCTGTCATGAACGTTGTGCGATATCTACAGCACGAAGAATCTGAAATTTTAAAATTAGTAGCCCCTGTACACGAACCTAAACTTGTTCGGAAGAGATTTAAAAACTTTGTATGTTTGAATAAAAAAAAATCCTTGGTTACTTCTTCTAGTGATATATAATTTTTAAATTTATCACGAATGAGAGTAATGTTTGGAATTAACATGATATTATCTTGTATTTTCGTATTGAAAATTATATCCTTAGGCTCCTATATTATAATTTTATATTTTGTGAGCATTTCAACGTACCTTTTTAAAAATATTTGATTAGTTACAAAATTACTCTACTTTGTTGTCATTATATTATTAATGATCTTGGTATTTCCTTTTAAGACGGAATAAATTACATAGGAAAACAATTTGACTCAACATTATATTATTTTGATTTCATGGATTTAAAAAAAAATACATGTCCGGGGCTATTTAGATCCGCTCTATTTTTAATCATACATGCGATGAAAGTAGCAAACTCAATTACGATTAATTCAGTCCAATACCAAATTTGCTGTCAAATATTACGTGTTACCTTGCTGTTTCTATCGAATTCAGAGAATATGGGCGTGGAGATTGGAATTGAACGATATTTTTTTTACTCTCAATCTAATTTTTCCTCGGGGATCTATTTCTATGTTTATTTTTCGGGTGATTTTTTTTTCTAATCGATGTATGTGTGCACGTCACCAGTGATTTTAGTAATCAAAAAGCTTGTTGTGGTTTCATATTGCGACTCCACTGTAATATGTAATGCATAAATAAAACCATAAAAAGGTTAGGATTTTGAAAATGTACTGATGATAGAACGTGTATAGTATGATTTTGATAGGAAGAACAGTAGAAGTTAGTTACTAAAGTTACTAAAACCATTTTAATATATTCATACATAAAGTCATGTTATTTGAAGCTATCACATTTGGTAGATATTATCAATACCTATAAAATAACACCAATAAAATAAAGAAATACTTTCGATGTTGGTCGCAAAGAAATATGTTTGTGTTTTCTCTACTGTTCTTCCAACCAAAATCGGGGTATAGATGTTTTTTTTTGTTTTTTTTTACCTTACTGGAGCCACAACCTTATCGGCGGGCACGCATATTGAATGCCAGACTCATCCATTCTGACTTTCCATTGGTCGGGATCTGTCTAGATTTACTGAGGGCTAATTTTTTGCTAAACTTTTTCACACTGTCCCTCCACGCAAATGCAGGTACGCCAACACTTGATTTAACTCTCCTCATCCCTATCTCATTATTATAATTAAAATCTACTACATCTCATTATTGGACAATTGGTATACATATTATGTTCATTTAATATGCTCTTCCTTTAGTGGAGAGGTCAAGGCTTGAAACCCAGATGAATGTACTTGTTTACTTTTCCTAAACTGGTTTTAAATATAAATACAAGCAAATTCGGGTAGATTTCCTATAAAATTATATATTTTTTATTTCTACCAAAATATATTAAACATATTATGCAGATAAGCTAAACACCATGATTTTTTTAATAAATTAGAAAATGTAATATTAAAAAAATTAGGTCTATTTTGCTAACTTCATCTACTTCCTATAAAACAGATGGTATTCAAAGCGTTTGCATAAGTATCGCTTATATTTATCAAAGCTTCGAATAAAAAAGAGTCGAAATGAGTGCGAAGAATAGTGTTGAAGGAGGAGGGGTAAAAGAAAAGGGTAGACTTGGCAAAGTAAAGAGAAACAATTTTCAACGTTATCGTTAAAAAATACGGCCCCCATTCACGTCCGAAACACTCTTAAAAAAAAAGGAATTCTCGAGTGTAAAACAACCTTGTATAGCGTGTTGTTTCACTGCCAAGTTAGGTTTTGAGGGGGGCCATTTCTCGCCAAATAATGGAACATGGTCATTCTGACTCCCATCCTCTACTTAAATATATATATATATATATATATATTTTTACTTCAGCTAACATTTTTTAATGTTTCACTGATAGTGCTGTCCATTAAGATAAGTCTTTGAATATATGTTTGCTCCGTTGTGTCATTTTTATTTTAAAAAATGTTAACGCTATTCTTTTAATGATCTCTCATTATTATCATCATCATCATCATTACGTTGGTGTTTATTAGTTCTCTATAAAAATTATAGCTTAAATAAGATATTTTATGCTTTACCGTTCTTTTAAATACTGTTCCTAAAATAATTCAATAATCTAGCCTATTCCTTTAATAATATTTTAATGATAATTAAGTTAAGTAAAGATTTTGAGTCTTTGCTTGTTATATTGAAACAATTTTTTAAAATAGTTTTCTACTCATCTCCCCCTAAAATGTTGATACAATTTCAATAAACCTCACATTTCTCATCCATAACCCATAAATTTAATTATGTTTAGCTTGATGGGTAATACACCGGTGACAAAAAGGTTGAATGTAGTAAGTAATCTTGCAATATGAATTTTTATAAAAAATATAAAATTTATATGTTATAATGATATAATATTTTTTAACATCTAATCAAGATCTAAGAAAATAATCAGGCCAATAATTTTTTAATACTTCACCTTTGTTTTATGAAAAAAGACCAGATTAAATGTATCAAACAATTATATTCTCACAAAATATGTTTTGGTTGTATAAATAAAATCAATAGCCAATAAAATAGTCAATTATGTATTATTCCATTATTATACCTTGGTTTTATGAAAAAATTCAATTTTTAGTAAAACAATGAAGTAATTATATTTTAAATGCTATAGTTTGGGTTTTTAAATAAATTCTAGATTTGATACAATAATCACATCAAATTCCTCCCGAACATACCATTCTACTTTAATGGTTTTGCACATTCAAAGACATTGAGATAAGTCTTTAATATCAATTTAATTTTATATTCTCAAATCACTGTTCATTCCACAATGAAACTATCTTTCTCACTCTTTCAATTATTTTGTGCAATCCGCATGCAAAACTAGAATCTTTCATCGATTTTTTTTATATTCTAAAATCACATTTCTTTTTTACTTTCCTTTTTTTTTCTCCGACCTTTCAACAATGCTATCAACTTCAAACCCTTTCTTTTAACTCCCATGCCGCACACACCCTTGCCTACAATCAGCCACTTCGATGTGTTCAATACCTCACGGCCTTTGAAAAGCAGAAACAAAAGAATGCTCGAAAACTGTTTTATTTGAGAGAAATCTGAAAATAAGTACGATAATGAAACTAGGTAGACTCTCTAAAAGTTCACGATTTTAAATTGAATTTCATGCTCTAGTCTGGAAAGAGTAGATGAGACAGGGGTGTCAGAGAGGAACCCTATTTTTAACAATAAATACCTTCAAAACATTCGGTTGGAACTAAGCCACATCCTTCTGGATCAAAAACCGGCAAACGTAATGGTGCGCACACATATGATAAGGTTATTTCTGGTTTAGTTATACGCGTGACCCAAAATTCCATCGTTGACAGCTAAGTGACCTTTCTTAGTTAGCATGGATTGCAATTGTCACCCTTGACAGAAAAGAAGGGACACTAATCCAGGCTAGATTCAGTGGGCTGGGGATTGTTGTCCATCTGGGACTGTGTTTTTATTTGCTCTTTATGGTGTATTCTCATCATACATACATACATACTCTATTTTTTAAATCATTAATGGTCTTTATACTGAAATTTCTAAGCAAAATGCTCTTTCCTCATGCACACGAATGAAGCTTTAATCCTTTTGTATATATAGCACCGCGTCTTACAGCCCATTTGGGTGAAACACACACGTGTTAATTTACGATATTGTGTTAGGGATGAGGAAGGTTTAATCTTAGAGAAAGTGTCCCCGAATTTGCTTTGAGAAAGAAGGGACAACCATATAGGAAAAACAGTCCTCAATACACCTGACCGAAACTCTAACCCCGATCTTCTTGGCCTCGGTAGCTAAGTCTATTTTGAGAGTGATGCTTTATATTATAGTTTACATCATAGGACCACCGAACCGAATTTTTAATACCTAATTTTATTGGTATATTTGTATTGGAATAATTATTGCGACAGTCACAAATTCATAATTTGAAATTTATGACGTGTAATTAACACGATTATTGTTTACGCACTTACATTGTGAATAAGTTATGAAACCAATCTGGCACTATATCTTCAGTTAAGTCACAAGTGCTAAGGTGTGAGGTATCGTTTTTGTTTTTAGCTTGAGTACAATTTTTCTTTAAAATTGATAGACACGTTACCGACTGATCTATATAAAATTCAACTACAGTATCTACGAGGAAAACTCTTCCTTCCTCCAGCATCTACTACTATATTAGAGTTTAACTTCCTATGTATGTGTGTATATATATATATATATATCATGTGTATTTTTGTGCACCACGCTTTACTTCCCGTTTGATTTCTACGCTCATATACTAAATTAGGATAATGTATTTTAGGGAATGGGAAGGTTATATTTAAAAGAAGTGTACTCGCATTTGCATGGAGGGAGAGTGGGAAACCATCTTGAAAATCACCTTCAGTAAAGGGTGTTTAATGCGGTTTTTTTCACCATTTAAGTACTCGTTCAGGTTATATCCATATAATAATAATTACTCTAATGGAATGGAACTGAGGACGGTATCATTTTGGGGGAAATATACTCATATCTGTGAACATTTCAGTACACCCGACCAGAATTTGAACTTTGATCTCTCCGTCACTATACTCCATTCACGGTAGGAATTACTCTCTGAAAGGTATTTTTTCCTACAAATATCCTACTATATAATAGATTTCTGGTAGGGAAAAAGGCCTTTCAGAAAACAATGCCTAACGTGAACGGACTTTAGCTATCCAATCAAACACGAAAGTGACGCTTAAGGACCATGCGTCATTCGATGAGACTTTAAGTGAACAAGTTTATCTTCATGCTTATTTTACTGATCTATTTGTTGATGTGTACCACGCGATCCTGTTTTATTAATATTATTATTGTGTAAAACTATCTATTCAGTTTCTAAGCATTACTAATAATTTATTTTGGTTGGATAAGGATGAGAAAGAAAGTATTTTAGAGGTAATCTATCCACATTTGCTTAGAAGGAGATTGAGAAATCTCCTAGGTAAAACTACTCTCAGATCCGACCAGGATTCAAACCCAAATCTCCTGTTATCAGCAGGCAGAATCATTTGAACTACACGCATATTTAAACTGAGGGGGGATGAGATAAATAGGTTAGAATTTAAAGTAAATGTTCTATTATTTGCTTAGGAGACCATTTTCGTAGATAAAACATAGACTTAGTAAACCCTTTCGGGATGTGAACCCTGACGTTTCTATTACTGGCAAAACTGACTAGATTATCCTTATATTTTTGATCCACGTGATCAACGATGCGGGTCAGAAGGTCCTCTAGGTGAAAATCTTTTAAGATGGTGATCGGGCGTGAAAGACTGCCTTTCCAACTAGTGGGGAACAATTTATTTCTCTAATGTGGAACTTTGTGTGTGCTCTGCCCCTGTGACTTAGCGAACCTTGGCACGGGGCCAAATGAAAGAGATAAATCAGAGCCCCATTTACCTCCCTCCCCCCTTTTTTTGTGTGTGGGGTTGGTGTCGATATTCGAGGGTCGCTGAGGTTGCGCCAACCTTATAAAACACTCCCTTCTCCTTCAACGACTCGCAAGTCATCATCAGAAGCGCTTCACTTATCACTTGCGTACCATCACTTTGTTACCGGAGATGATACATCGATAGTTTAACGGGTTCAAATTAAACAAATCCTAGTTAGCTTTTAAATCGCTCTTTATCGACATTTGGGAATACCTGTATTTAATTACACTGATGTGCTAAGTGAGAATGAAGAAAGTGGAACTTTTAGAAAAGTAAAACTTTTTTTCTTGGAGGGAGAGTTGTAAACTATTTAGGTAAAAAATAACACTCTTAATACGTCATTTCAGGTCTACAGAATACCAGACTTAATGATTCTACGCCATAGTCCACGTGTCCACCGTTGAGGTTGACTTAAAACAACAATACCCGTGTTTGTTTTTTATTGTTTTTAACAAAAAGTTAAACAGCAGGCACTGCACAAATGAAAATATTAAATTTATTTAAAATGTAGTGCTAAAGAAAAATGTTGAAAGTTAAATGGGCATGTAAAATTAGTGATACAGAAATTTCTAGGAGAATAAAGGAAAAAGTAACTCTGTGGAAGATGTTAACAAAAAGACGAGACATACTGGTTTGCCAATTCTTGAGACATGAGGGACTGCTACGATATATTTGAGAAAGAAATGTGAAAGGGAAGATAAGTAAAGAAAGACCCCGAATACGCTTCGTTGACCAGTTAATTGAAGACCTTGGTTGCAAGACATACCAAGAACTGGAGAGGAAAGAAGATCAGATTAGAGAACAACTGCAAACCAATCTTCGGAATGATGACCATAGATAGTTGTCATCGGTGTTTACAGTTCGCTTTCTGAACCGACAGGTTTTATCAGACCCGCATCTGCGGTTACGTGAACTAAACGTCAAACCTGTCTAGTGTGGTTCACCGGTGATAGTAAGTTATGTCGGGGGTTTGAATTCAAGCTGGATGTACCTTAGGCCTATGCATTAATTAATAGTTTCATCCTATCTCTCCAATCTAATGTAGCAACATTTCCTCACAATTGTATATTCCTAATATACATCCCATTATTATATTAATTAGGTGGATCGCTGATGGGGTAGTAAAAAACTATGTTAAATAAATATATCAAAGTATTATTTACCAACTATAGTCCATTCACCATAGGAGTGGTGGTGACTGATATCTAGCAAAAGCTACCAGATATACTCTCATGTATCCATTCGCCATACAATATAATCTGCAATACCATATTATTTTGTTGAGTTCTTGTCACTTTTGGCAGTCAAGACTTTCACAACATAAATACTGATTTTAATTATATTTTTCTTAAACAGTTTTTACCTCTTATTCTAGCTTTCAGTTATCACATTTCCTATAGCGATTTGACTCTGTATTTACCCTCGAATGTGCACACTACCCCGTCCCTTGGCCATCAGTTCCTCACTGTTAAAGTATAAAGACCTAATTTTTCCAAATATAAATGTTACGGCCATGCTTGGTATCGAACCAGGTACTAATAGTTCAATAGATATATGTGCCTCTGATTATTAAGCTAAGTTTTCGGAATGGCATTTTTTAATTAATTATATATCTATGAGAATGGTGGATAGAAAACTTATAATTAGAATGAACACAATATGGCTTTTATAATTAAAAGAATAATACATGTCACATTTTACATTTATGTCACTGGACAAAGAGGTAATGGCTGTCTTTCGAAGAAAATCGATCGTTACTACTCAATAGTTCGACCTAGGTTTCATTCTATTGAAACCCATCAGGAGGGAGTGCTAAACACACAACGCAACTTCCTTAAAGAAGAAACCAAAAAACAAAAAAGAGAAAAAGGAAATTGGTAAAGAATGATAGGACACTTAGATAGGCAGCCATTACCTCTTTGTTTAGTGGCAACAATGTAAAGTGTGAACTGTGTTCTTCTTTTAATAGCAAGAGCCATATTGTTGTATTCTTTCTCTTTTATATGTTTTATATCCATCTTTCTTCCAAATACGTATGACAAAATACCTCAAAAAGAGAAAAGAGGTTTTCCTTAAAGAGTTGTATTATACATCTAAGAAATACTTTATGATTTACTTAAATCTCAATCTATTATATATCATATTAATAATATTAACCATATTAACTTAATAATATAAATAAATTGATAGGTAACGTGGGATAGAAAGGAGATGCGAGAAAAGTCAAGTGCTTTTACAGGGTATTTAAAAAAAAGGCAAAACACTTTTTTTTAGCTAAAATAAATAAAATGTTGCTCCAATACCGATATAGAGTTTAATTTTCTTCACATGTTGATATCAACAGTTCCTGAATATCTGTCATAAGCATGGTGGCATTATCTAATGAATTTTTTAAATGAAAATAAAAAGTTGTCATTATTCCAGAACACCTTTAACAGATATTGAAGAAATTTTGAAGTTAGCATGTGAAAGAAAATTAAATCCTGTGATTTTACTGGGGAAATATTTTATTTATTCTGGTCGAGAAAATATTTGGCCAAAAAACTGCGAAAACACTGGGCTTTTTTTTTATAACGTCCCTTTCTATCCCACCTTAATAGTCACCGACTTCGGGTGCGTGGGTGGTTTGTGCCAACGGGTTCTGTAAAGTGTGTTTTTCATCCAGGAAGTGCCCCTGGCCACATGAAGTGCACAAGGTTAGTTTAGGTTAAACTATATTCATAACAATTCAATGCAAGAAAAAGTCACAACCTGATAACAGGAATCAAACCAGTGTACTTTGGCTTTACGTGCCAATGCTCTACCATTGAGCTATCCATATGCGTCTCGTGTCCAGGGTCATATTTATCGAGCAATAATAATTGTTGTGACGAGTCTAATAATTGTGGTAGCTGCTAAACTAGTGGTGGATTATTGGTGCTTAAAGATAAAGTTCATAGTTTCGATTCCTTTATTTAGTTTGTCATTTTTCTCTTTACGGAATTTCCTTTAGTTATAAAGACTGTGTTTGTGCTCAATAATCACGTATCAGTTTGTGACACACATAAATTTAAAATATACATGTACTGAACGTTGTAACAATGTTTATGGTATCCACAACCCCCACTGTAGTGTTATTGTTATCGTGGCTTGTCACCTGGGACCTTACCTAAATACAGGTGGCTAGGTTAGGTTAGGTTGTATTAGATTATACGCATCATAATGTTTATGGCGCTTGTAAACTACACTGAAGAAGGCCTGTCTGCAAACCCCGCGGCTGAAAGTGCCACTAAACCCCGGCTACATTGGTTTATTGATTGTATAACTGAATTTAATTTGGGTGGGCAAAGTTCAATTCCAGCATGGTGAATTGAGCTTTATTTTTCATATCCTTCTTTAAAAATATTTCTTTTTTTCGCACTGCTTTTCTTTGAGAAATTTATTCTCAGATCTTTAAACAATGATTATTAATAAAAAAGAATGTGCAAAAATTTGACATTAGCTCATTTTTAACGACTTTTTTGAACATATTTTCGGAGCTATTAGACTAGACTTGATGGAAATAGGCTATAGATTTAATCTCCCTCTACAATAACAGTCCTATTTCGATAGGCTCACAACATAAACATTTAAGATATTTGAGAACAAGCATCGAGATTTCTTCTTACCTTGAAAAAATATGTTTTGTAGTTTTCTTTCTCTTCTTTCTTATTGACATGACACAGGGGTTGCTATAGGTAAATGATGAAAGGAATTATAAATATAGACATAGTAGATCCATAAAACGACAGGGACCATTGTATTTTTAAATCCGTGTGTCCTGATAACATCTAATTTATTTTTTTTTCTGACTGAGGGAACCGCTTCAATATGAAAACACATCCTACATTCCATATTCAAGCTGTTCTATGTCTCAACTTAACAAAGAGACTCTGATTAAATTTAAAGCCCGTTATAAATCATAATAGCCTGTAGAATTGGAACACCTTCTAGTGCGCCGAAATATTTATGGCCGATGTACTGTGTATTTTAACTCGTTTTAAAAATGAGATTAATTTCAATTTTTTAACATTTCTGGGTAATTTATTTATTCATTCTGAACTTACTTACAAACACATGCTCTTAGACGCCACTTTAGCAATCGAATAGCTTGTTGAAAATGGGAAGATTTGGGTTCAACCCCTGTCGTGTGTAATGAGGGTGTATTTTCATAAATGGTTTTCAACTCTCCCTCCACAAAAATGTGGATACATTCCCTCTAAATTCAACCTTCATAATCTCTAAAAATTTAGTGTAACTACTTCATAGGCGTACAACCCGAAATTTATTAAGGGTTCATCCCAATTGGGCAACGTAAATGTTTTATGATCTGCGCTTAAAATGGGTAGCGTTAATCTCATATAGCAACAGGGCCACGTAAACATTATAATTGGGCTAAGTATAAATTTCACGTAGATATTGCAGTTGGGCTACGTATACCAGTTATGAGACAAGGTCGTGCATATACATGTGAAGATATATACATTTTAACTATAGAAATAACTTTTTAGTATTCCAGTGATTGAAACATGGAAGGTTCGTTTATATGAAGTAAAAGGATTAAAAAAAATGCTTGTCATATAAAGAAACACATTTTCAATGGCTCAGGCTGCTACCGATGGTTAAGTTCTCTGAAAATGTGTAAACAAAAAGTTTTAAATAAAAGTGTACACGGACAACATAAACAGTAATGTTATGATCGATGGTGATAAAATTATAATCACGAAGTGGTGAAAAATATATATCGACAAGTTATAAGTGATGGTATAAAGCGAGGAGATAAGGAAAATCTATGTGAAACACCATAGAGATCTCATCCGTTCTGAGTGGGCAAAATATCGTGCAGAATATATTACAACGCATGGTATTTCTTTGGTCCAAAAGAACATTTACTAGGCCAGGCGCGATGCTGTTCCGAAACTTCCGACGAATCAAGACGAAGTATTAAAGGCTGTTGAAAGGGAATGGCTTTTCGTGATAGTTCAATATGGTTTTTAATTCAATAAAATTTAGGTGGTAGTTACATAAAAAATATGTTTTGAAATAAAAGGGGTTGCTTAAGGTGGTTTAAGGTGGTTTACTTACGTCCTAATTACATAGCAAACCTGTAAAATGTTTGACATGGCTTAGTATTTATTGTTTATCAAATACGAATTTAATTAAAGAAAGTGAGCCCAAACATAAAAAAGTGGATTTTTTATTCTGTATGTGCTTCATGTCTGTCCATACCAAGACGTCTGTCTGTACACATATTTTTTTATTGTGACCGTACCCCATAGCCCTAAAATTAAGGTTAGCTACTTTATACTTACTCAATTACGTTAGTTTATATTACATGTTTTTATACGTCTATTCACAACTTTATATCATAATAGATATACGTAGACCACTGCAATGTTTTTAAGTCTAATAGCATTTTATAATTCTCCTGGTCAATGAATGTAGACCAACTCACCTGAGAGCTTATGGAATATGTATAGTTCTTGTGGCCTAATGGTAATGCTCCGCTTATATAGACGCATTGCTAAACGAAATTACATTTGGGGTCTGAGATATATATATATATATATATATATGAGCCCTATATACAAATTTCGTTCAAATATGTTTCATTAAATACCCATTTTAAAATATATATTTCCAAACGAATTTATTTTTTTATTTTCATCTGCGTCTATAAAACCTTACATCATTTATCTTCTCATGAGTGGAAATATTTTACCCGCATAAAACCCTATATACATGAATTTTAGAGTACCAACTTCACAATCTCGCATGGTGTTGTTACCAACGTCACGTCAAGACATATTATTCTCAGTAATCCACAAGCCCCGATATTCCCTCTCTATATACTCTACCCAGTTGATGGACCATAAAATGTTTCGCCATTGTCTTCACTGCACCGTGAAAAAAAAAATAAGAGAAAAAACAATAACTCTCTGTCACTCTGGCTTCGCAAGGGTACACGAAAACCACATTTACTGATGGACAAAAACTAAAGTCAATGCGAGAAAGGAGAGCTTGGTTGTAGGGGTGGGGGGTTGGGGAGTAGAAAGGGTAATGCAAACATTCATCAAAATTGTTTGGAGGGGTTGAGGATATGAATGTGGGGATTAGTAATCCCATTCACTGAATGAGCCTGTATAGAGAGAACTGAGTAAAACTCCTTTGCCTGACAATTTATTCTAACGTTGACAACAGCACAATCTCGGCCATATTTTCTGTTTTATAAAATAGTCTCGGCTTTTTTTTTCAATATCTGAAACAGTGCATCGCAAGAAGATTAAAGTAAATATAAGTACTATATCAAATATTATGGTTTAGTAATAATAATAGTTCTACTCAAATAAGAGATAAATATAAAACCCTTCGTTTGCTTACTTACTTTTACTCTGGCATTAGGAGTACGAAAATTATTGCCGCACTCAAAAAAGTATGCGTTCTATTCCCATCTTGAGCTAATTTTATCCAGTACATCTAATTAAACCTTATCTCTTTTAAGTCTATTTTAATAGTATTCTTCCCTCTGCATCTACGTATTCCCAATGGTCTTTTCCAATTTGTTATGTCAGTCAATACCCTGAATACGGTTCTAAATTCTCCCACTGCCTTTGCTTGTGCTCCTCACCGTAATCATAATACGTGAGCATCTAAACAATATCTTGTTATAAGTAAAAGATATTTAACTCATCATTATGTAACCTCCTTTACTCCCCAATATCTTCATCCCTTTCTGGACCAAATACCGTTTGTTAGTTTTTATTATTAAAATGAGCTACCTACGCTCTTAGGTACGTGGACAAAGACTTCTATCTTGTTTGGTTTTCCGGTGGAGGACAGGTCAGAATTCTAATATCTGCTTGAAGGGTGGTTTTTCACACATGTTTTCCCACTTTCCTTATGAGTAAATGTTAGTACATTCATTATCTGTGGTTAAACCTCCCTCATCCCTACCATATTAGCATTAGTATCAATATTTCCCGGAAAGGCTTTTAATACGCGAAACGTGACTAATATAACTACTCTACATAAAGATATGTTTCAACACAATCGCACAAACTTTTTTGTATAGGCTTAGTGTACTAGCAATGTGGCCGTACTTCGCAGGGGTAAATCGCACCAACTATATTAAATTAGGACGTTCGTTATCCTGCTACCATTATTAGGATAATTATTCCGTGTACGATCCAGACATAACATTCACAAATAAACTATATAAATTAATAAATTTAGATAAAATATTAGAAAATAAAAATTTACCCAGTCCACAAACGAACACAATCCATTGACAACGCAGTCTTCACCTAATCACGATCTTACTATATAAGTGAAACCAAGTAATATACTTTATTTCAGATATATTTCGGGATAAAAAGAACATTACATTCAACCAAGGCTCATAAATTAAACGATATACTTAGTCACAGAAACACATTAGATATTGCGCAACATGATTTCCCAAAGAGTATAATGGTCCTCAATCCTTGGATATTTATTAATCTTTTAGCAATACTAATGAATCAATTAAAATATAACCTTTAGTTTTTGTATTAGATTTATATATATATATATATATACTTTTCGTTTACATATACAAAGCTAAAGTCTTCCATCATATCTAGAAACTAGAAGGCTTTTTTTAATCTTAATCTTTTTTTTATCTCGCTCTGTAGACGACTGCTTCGCTCTTTGAGAAGTGTGTCTCACACTATCCAAAGAGAAGATAGCGTCTCTGAACAGAAGTTTCCGATTCTTTTTGCGAGGTATGTCGAAATCGTTCTTGTGAAAGACGAAATGCCTTTTTCTTGACTTGTGTGTCGGTTTCTCTTACGAAACGCGCTCTTTTAGCTTTTGAAATAACACGACCCTTTGTCTACTTTCTTTTAGACATCTTAAATCAAATTAAAGTAATTTGATTATTTTTTAAAAGCACTAAAATCTATCTAAGCCAATTAACAATAATTTACTAAAATTTACCTATACCCGGATTTTGGTTGGAGGAACAGTTTAGAATATTCAAGCTTTTTTTTTTGCAGCCAACATTGATATTATTTTACCATTCTTTATAGCTATTGATAATATCTATCAAAAGTGGTGTACGAGTGTATTGAAATATTAATTTAATAACGTTAGTAAATACCATATACTGTTTTTCCTACCCAAATCAAGGAATAGTGTACTTAGCCAAACAAAAATCATAAAAGATAAATATATGATAATAATAAAGAAAATAGGTGCAACTATGACCTACCTATTGTACTAAGCTAAGTTATAATAATATATAATAAATTCACCACAAAAATAACCAACTTTTACCTAACTGCCTTAATACTACAATACAAATATTAATTTAACTTAAAACTTTATGTAGTCCGTTTAGGTTAAACGAGGATATCTAGTTCAATAAATAAATACATGCTAACTTTACTGATAAATACAGCCTGACGCGACACACGAATTTGAATGTCATTAAATAAACACATGTTAACCCTATCGACAAATACAGCATGATTCGATACACAAATTTGAATGGTCACTAATTCTCTTATCTTTATAACATTTCTTATATTTCTGATAATTTCTCCTTGAATTATAAGAAAATATTTTCTCTTAGTGTTCTTAAAATTGATAAGATATTCACTGACTTTTAAATTGTCGGTGTTTACTATTTACCTAAATGAAGTACTAGCATATAAACTAAGACCTGCTTGGATAAATATTCTACAGAATTAAATAGTTGTATCACAATCAGATAAGCGGGTTTAGAGATATTATGCAAAACACATACATATATACATACATATATACCAACACTCGATTTTATAAGTATTTTATATAGATCAGCTACGACCGAACCTAGCGATGACGCAAACATGCTTATCAAACCTTAACAACCGACAGACGATAATATAACTACAAATATAATGAAACTCGTGTCAGAATGCTCCATTGTCCAAATACAGTTCATCTACGGGTTACATGAGACCACACTTTAACATGAAACCAAAGCCAATACTAGGAGTGGTATTCTTCGTAAACTGACTAAAGCCCGTTTAGGAGCCAACCCTAATGTCATGCGTTATTCAGAACTTGCTTTATTCTATGCTCCAGATGGAATATGCATCTCCCTTATGGAAAAGATCAGCTCATGTTCACAAACTAGACCTTGTCTTGAACGATACATGCGTATTAATAACGAGCTGATTTAAATCTACCAACCTTGACCAACTTTATATGCTAGCCGGAATTGCTTCGCTACAAACAACTAACTATGACTGAACAAAGTAAGAAATACCTTGACACTGGAAATCCTTTGCAACAACATGATCCACCACTGGCTACACTTAAGGGTGCGTTAATGAAAAAAGCAGACTGCTTGCTTACTGGTTTCCAGGTCCGATAGGCGCTAAAGTCCAGACGGAAGCCAGTTGTCAAATGTTATCACCACCGTCAAGATGTCGAGTTCATCATCTGATGAAGAGTTTTGGCTTCTTGACATTATAGATCCAAAATTGAAATGAAATAAAAACCGTTTACATCTAATAATCCGTTGTAGAAAATATCATGGCAAAAATCATCTATTTAATTACTTAAAACACGTCACGGTTTCTCAATACACTATTATATTTTAGATAAAGAAGTGTTTGAGCAACGTCCAACTGAAGTGTATGATGAATCTAATCAAACAAAGGAACAAAGGCAGTCTACGAAGATACCAGCCAATTGAACCTGCTTTTACAATGAACGGTCCCATCTGCAAGCACACTCACATTGCTGAAGCAGGTCAGTGCCGATCAACGCTCGTAATCTTAAAGCAGGAAACTTGATTTCTTTATGCACACACTAGGTGAAACTTTATAAAGTCCATACATCCACTGGCAGCCTTCAAAACCGTGACCACAGAAGCAAAGTGGGATCATCGGTTAGCAGAAAACACCAATTAAAATAAGAACAAAACTAACCTTCCTGCAGTAACAGAACTGTAAATGGGGAACCTGGAAAAAACCTTAAAAGACATTGATGCCAAATGATAAGATGCAAGTAGAACCTTCTAAAGTGATGTTATTCGGTTGACGGCGGCTGCTTATGTAGAGATCTGCATATGATGAAAAATCTCCTGAAGGGCCAATCGTTTGCTAGTTATTTAGTTCCCTGTACCCTCCAGAATCTATGGGTGTGTGATGAAAATGTTGTGATTTATGCAACACATTGGAGAGATATATGAACTCTTAATTTTTTAATATTAATTTTAATTCAATTCATTTAACTGGCCTAGACACGATTAGATAAAATATCACTTGAAATTGTTAATGAATCTCAGGAGAAACTTAATATATTTGAAATAAAATGATAGAGAAATCAACGCTAATAATACAATCCAAATAATTTTAAAACAAACAATAGTTAGGGTTTTAGTTGTCATTTATTATGTTTATTTGATCAAACCACTAGTCTTAACACAACTATAGAACTAAATAATGTCTGAACCCCATGATAAGAAATCAAAGGTTCTTATTAAGTATTTAAAAAGTTGACAACCTTAACACAAGACCAACGATGCTAAATTTCTGGGTTCGATTCCCATGTCTAAGTTTACGTTTACCAACAATATATATACTTATTTCATAAATCAGGGACGATTATGGTATTATAATAATTACTATACACTATTTAATAATTTGATTTTAATAACCTCTCTAATTATGAACTAAACATTATAATTCAATACTATAATATGTTTAAAATAACTGGATATACGAGTATTTATTTCTTAATGTATTTTTTTAAAATATTTTCCACTTGGAACTGCAATACTGTGATATGTACATCCTATATTACCAACCTAAAAGTAATAAATTACTTTTATGTAGCGAGTCACATTAATAAAACAAAACGTTGGCGCTCCTTTATGGTGAATTGCGGTCTTTGAGCATAATAAACATCAGTAGGTGTTATATAATTCAAATCTAGGTTTGCATAATACAGAAATGAGTCTTCCGGAATGAATAAACCACAAACGGAAAGGGATAAAATGGCCATCGTGTAAATTATATAAAAGGTTTCAAAGAAAAGCAGATACCACTAATAAATAGTTATATGGTTTGTTATACTAACCGCAAAATGTCCATGTCAAGTTTTCAGCTAACTGTAGTTTAACAAAGTGTTGACAAAGTAAGGCGATTCTGGTTCTATATTATTATAAATGTTTATTTTAGAATTAAGGCTACATAGCTCAAAAGGGAAACAAATAAATCCACCTGAATTAAAAACGAAATATTTTGTTCCAGAAACGTTATTTATGGCTAAATCATGTAATTAATATAGCAGAATTTTATAAATTATACGATTTTTGAAAGATATCAATCACGTTCTTATTTTATATAACTAATAGAACTACACTGAAATTTTAGTACGATTACGCTAAGAAGAAACTAAATTAAGTTCAAACTTATTATTTTTCAGTCAACAATGATAACATTTTATTATAATATAAATCTTATTTTATAGGTATTGATAATATCAATCAAAAGTGATAACTGCGTATTACAACATGACTTCACGAACAAAATATGGATATAATTAGATCTTATATGGACTGCCGATAATAGGGAAATCAGGGTTCGAACTCTGGTCGGGTGTATAGAGTGTGGTTTAGCAAAATGGTTTATCATCCATCCTTTACTCAGATGTGGGTGCTATTCCTCTTTCAGCTCTAACTCATATGCATATAATAGGAACAGTTAGTAAGACTGAGTACTAATAAATAAATAAATGTTTCTAATATTTTTTCCAGCTGTTACAAATGGCGGACATTAAATATTAATTTATATGCTAAATTAAGTAAACATTGTTCGTATTATTAGGCCATTAAGATACTAACATATAGCAGCTGAAACACCAAACCAAAATCTATTCAAAAATTGTACACTTTGGTAGGCGTGTAGTGGGGAGAAAAGAGCGAAAATAACATTTACATCGGTAAATTTATCAGGGATTATGAAATATGGCAGGAGTATGTGGTATATTTTTTACCTTATAGTTCAAATAAATTTGTATGTTTATTTTGGAAAAGATTAGAAAATTTATTATTAATTAATTAATTAAATTGATTCAAAAGTTTAATTTTTTACGTTGTGTCCTGAAAGTAAATTTTACTTAGCCCACAAACTGAGTGCACAAACGAACGCAATCCAATGACAACACAATATTTACTTAAGCACAATCATAATAGTCTATAAGTGAAACGGAGCTATATACATGAATTCGAAGGTACTTTATACTAGCGGGAATCTCATTTTATCATATCTCAACCACTATTTGAGATTAAAAAAAAACTGATTAATGTAAAATTGTAATACCATTAAAAATAAAACTCTTAATTTAATTCTCTTTTCCAAACCAATAGTTTTCAAGCTATTGGCAAAAATAATTTTTAAATAGAGGTCTTAGAAATCGGGATTTGATTGTTATACTTTTTGATGGACAGGGATGTAATTCTTTTTTCAATAGGTTTATGTAAAAGTGTATATTATTTAATTTGTGCTATTTGGTGGAATGTGATGTTTCTTTTCCCCGAATCATGTGTTTTCTACCATGTTCATTTCACAGATATTATTAGTTTAGTTGTGTCAATTTTTATGATAAATGAGCGAAAGTATGTGTAGTGCACCTTAACATTTATTTACTTTACTTTCTCAACCCTCTATACAATGTCACTACACCTAACCACTTCAGATATGCATGTCGGAGTCTCTTAAGTAGCCTTTCCAGCAGTATAAGTTGTTGATAATTAGTATAATATTGTTACTTGTCACAAAAAAAAAATTGAATGAATAGTTTAGAAGCTATTATTGACAAGACTGTAATCATCCTTTGCCCTGGATCATTAAATTTGTTTGAAACAAAGATATTATCGGACATTTTCGTGTAATTTGGCTTCATAATTATCCTCATAGCTTCCTAAATCTTCCAGACAACCACGATTTATAACTCCTTAAAAAGTGGCTGTCAACATTTTGAACTCATCTCATCGTAAATACAATACAATTGACGAAGACGTGGGTGAACTAAGTTGTTTCGATCATAACAAATTCTGGAATAAATCTTTATTTTTTTTAAAAGGAGGTGGAAATTGAGGGGTTTAATTGAAGTGGAAAGAGAGGAGGTTTTTTTTTTTTGCTACTTACACTTCTCCGTTGAAATGTAAAATTTCTACTTTTATCGTATCTTTGTTAAGTTCTTAATAAAGGTGTGCTTTTCTTTATGTAAAGTTAAAATGTATTTTGAAGTTAAAGGAGTGTTTGGACGAAGGGAAAGTAAACACTAAGTTATTCATCTAAGTATGCTTTTACCTTACAGCCATTTGTGAATCGCTAAAGAGAATATAAATTATTACTTTGGTGTTGCAATATTTATCTTGATATTTTATTTTATTTTTCTACAGATTATACTTTTTAGTTAACTCTACTAATTTCAAATTGGGGGCTTACACCATTCTTTAGAGTGAAGAGAAATTCCGAAATTTGTATAAAAATTAAAATAAATTAGAAACAAATATTAAAAAGTATTTAGTAAAAACTATAAACGCACAAGCAATAAAAAAAATTTAGGTTGCAAGCACGATAAAATCTATCAATAACGCAAATTATGATATTAAAAATGTTGTTTTTGGTAAAATAGTCTTGAAATTACTATTTTTTCTTTCAAAATTCACCAAACATACGTATTTTTAGATGTATATTCATATATATGTAGTATTAAAAATTACCACGTCCTACTATTTATTTGATTCATAATTATCTAATTACATTAATAAGGTAAGAATGAATGAGGTAAAACTTATACGAAGTGTAGCGGAATTTACGTCAAAAGACCCAGCCGCTATTCCAACCAGACCTCCCCATCACCGGTAAACCATACTAAAAGGGCTCAACAATTAGGCCACGTGCGCAACATATGCCTTATACCTACGGTGACCATAATTTATTTTAGAAAAAACAGGACATTCAAATATATCACATATACGAGTAGCATGGTGTGCGACGTGCGTGTATAACTTATGTATAAAGTAACTAGAATAAAAATATGAGAAATAGAGAAAGAAAAATAGTTTAAAGATAAAACCATTTATTAAAATTCACTTTTGAATACTAGTTTAAGAGAGTGAGTTGCATAAGTCAAAT
>CABFOW010003865.1:24502-52448 GCA_902141385.1 Timema californicum
AGCTGCTAAACAGTGTTCTGTAGTGCTGTCAAACCTGACGTGAAAATAGATAATCCAAGTGCAGCTGTCAGTGGTAAGTTGTCTCATATCTTTCTTTCCTTGCTATCCACCATACAGTCCGTTTTTATCACGCAGAGGTGCGAGCAATAATAACTAATGTTGGTCAATATCCTTACACATCTAGACGATAGGTTATTGTTGGCGCACATAAACATTTCCCAGCTAAACGAATGTTTTCAATAACTACTAATTAACTACAAGGTCAAACCATGAACGTGATTGATATCTATATAATCCAAGCCCGTTTTCAGCCGGATTATAATCAATCGGTCGCAGACAGACTTAGAAAAATAACTTGTCGCTGTAACATTTTTTTACATCATGTTTCAAAATTGAAAGTTGCAAGGCCCATAATTGGACCTATGAATACATTAAAGTTTAATTTTGATTGTAATAGAAGGTTATTTCTATGATATTTCAAATAGTGTGAACAAAAATTCCCTTCTTCTTGACCCCATATCCGCACTCTTAATAAACTCTGCGCCAACTGGTGCCCTAGGTAAATACTTACAAAATTATATCTTGAAAGTAAAATGCCTTGACCAATTAGACTAACTGTAGGCCTATTTAAATATACTCTGATTTTGGTTGGAAGAACAGTGGAGGAAATACAAACATATTTATTTGCGGTCAACATTGATAATATTTTAACAGATGTTATTTGGGTTATTTTATAGGTATTGATAATATCTATTAAAAGTGACAACTTCAGAAAACATGACTTGATGTATGAATATATTAAAATTGTTTTAGTAACGTAAGTAACCAACTTAAACTGTTCTTTCTACAAAAATCATACTATAGTTTAGGTTTGGAATTCCGATGTTCTCCACAAAGCCTCAATATCAGCTTACGTGGATTCAAAATGCTTTATTTTTATATTATATAAATGTTAGCTTTTTTTTTAGCACGACGTCTTACTACCACGTCCGGGTTATACGCTTGCAGTATAGTTAAAGCACAAACCATATGATAAAGTGTTGTTCAAATATTTTAATGGCCCTCAATTATAATTTAAGAAATCAAAACTTATCTCGTAGCTATTTTGGAAAGTATTGATATTCAACTTGGCAAAAATCAGATATCCTCAAAACTTCTATTCTTTGCTCTTTCGACCTTTTTTTTTCTTTAACAACGTATCCATAAAACAATAAATGAATCCTTAGGGGGATGGTGAAGGTTATATAGGGGACAATAGTGATGGGAATTTTAAAGGTTCAGATTTAAGTGACGGAGGAGAAAGAGGGAAAACGGGGAGTTTTCATAGACCCAGAGCCTAACGAAGCTCTTTTATACGACGGCGTAAAAATTGGAGGAACTAGAACGTTTCAGGATTGTTTGACTCCACTTCCTATGTTGATGATCGAAATCTATTGACAGCTCTATCAGAACCCTCACTCCGTAACTCCCTTTTTCGCTTATAGACATGCAACATTAACCTGGTTCATGTTGTCATAAGTTTGAACGTATTCGATACTTTAACATTGATAAGTTAGAGAAGATATAGTGGTATGAGCAAAGGAGTACAGTTTATTATTATTATTACTATTATTATTAGCACTGCGTCTCCTAACCGTTCGGGTTACACACACTTAGCTAATGTGTAATAGCAGTGTGATTGTGAGATGAAATTGAGGACTTAACAGTTTAACGTGGGATCCAAACCACAGTGGAGGCCTGGCATTCCACATATTCCACAAGCTGTGATTAATACACGTATTGTCAGAGGTGAAGGAAGGGTTTGGCAATAAGATAAATCAGTGCCGGGATCGAGGATTGATCCCCGGACCCCCAGTACAAAAGTCTGACACCTTACCCCTAGACAGCCAGGTCATCCTACTTTTATTTTAACTCATGATTATTAGGAATAATTGATGTTCGCTTTGAGTTTAAAGTTTTAGCTACTTAACCAAATCATTACTTGAATTGAGAAAGAATATTATACTTTTGTATTTCATCTATTTACGTTTGTTGTGTTCATATAAACCTTATTAAGTGGTTCTTTGAATGTCTCAAATAACTTCTCAATTCGCAAAAATATTCACATTTTAAGAAGGCTGCTATTAATAGTTGAGTCGTGCAATTTCAAATTCGATTTTTTTTTACAATTTGGTTATTTAAAACAAAATAAAGATCAATTAATTTAATAAATGTTGCTTAAGTGTCTTTAAAAGTTAAGTAAAAAATTATTATATTTAAATTTAAAAAAACACACAGTTACTTTTTCTAACATCATACATCTATTATATCACCTGCTTTAAATGAATGTAAAACTCAAAATATATAAAAACAAATGTTTCACCGGCTTTTTTATATAGTTCGGAAACATATCTTGCCTTAAATGACAAAAACCAATTTAAGGAGGTCTAAAAAACTAAACCTAAACAAGGTGTGTCCAGTTATAATCTCGAGCAGAATCTTATTGATGTAGGACACCATGGTATTGTGTGGGATGCTGCATGTGACACTGAAAGCCGTTGCCCCAACTGATATTTGCAATATATTCCTCATTCCCTTTTTTCCTAGGCGCCTTACGTCGTTGTAAATGACAGCTTCAAACTTGGAACTGAAATACCCCCTCACCCACCCTTAGAGTCCAACTTTCCTCCTCCTTCAAGACTATTTTTGACAACTTAAAGAACAAAATTAGATTTTTGAAATATTATCATCATTTCCTGTATTCCTCACTTGGTTTAAACTTTTTAATAACTTGGTCTATATTTAGATTAATCCAATTCTCGTTTTACCACAACTTTTTTGTTCATTTCAGCCTCTATTACTGGTTGTATTAAAAATATATATATATAATATGTATAATATATATATATATATCATATTTATAATATATGTAATATGTATTATATATAGACTTTATGTAAAATGTATTATATATATATATATAGACTATATGTAATATGTATATACTTGAGGTGCTTATGCTTAGAAAACATTTTGAAATCTATGATAATATTCTGTGTGTCTATGATAGCAACTATTTTTCAAATACCTTTTAATTATTATTAATAATTAGACATAATAAACTTATATTTAAAAATTAACATTTTATAGATTTGTTAAGGATGATCCATTTTCATCTTTAAATTTTATAATTTTTTTAAATTCTTGCAGTCATTTATAGCCATCCTTTGTAATAATAGAAATAAATGGAGTGTTTTCTGAAAATTTAATAATTTATTTCATAAAGGCTTACTATTAAACCGATAGTTATAAAACACAACCGTAATTTAACAGTTAATAAAACACTAATACTTGATTTACATGGCGTATATTTGAACAAATTTAGATCGTTATATATATTAATGTTTCATGGTTATTATAGTATACAGCCTTCCCGGCACTTTGGTAATCTAATCATGAGAAATTGTTACTCCTTCTCCGATTGACGACATTTTGACGACCGATATTAAATACACGATTTCCAACATGCAGGGAAAGATTACCTTGTTGTTGACTAGCATTCGGTGTTTATGGGCTTATTTATTCACATGTTTGGCAGTTCTCGAAATATAACATTGTAAATAACGTAACACTCCGCCGTAATGATATAGGTCCTACCTTGAGAGAGGAGATTTTATATATTTTAGCTTATGCCTATTCACCGTAAATTAGGAAAATTATTCATTTAGCCATTTATTTAATCGGACATAAACATTTAATACAAGTTTTAAACTCTCACCAACCCTGATTGAATAATGTTATCATGAACATTTTTAGGAATTATACGTATTAATCCATCATTAACATATATTATATAGTAGTAACTTTGAAATCACCCCATTTGATTAGTAGGATTAAGTAAAAGGAAATCGTTCATGGCATATGTGAGATTTACTTAATTTAGTTTACTACATTTACTATTGGAAATACTGGCTTTTATTGGTTTAAACTACCTAGTAAAATTTCATGGTCGTGAAAAATGAATTTAAAAAAAAGAAATTTACTATTATTATATTGAACAGTAGAAAACCACACGGTTAGAAAATTTATTTTCAGCTAATTCACTATGAAATTAACCTTAGTAACACCGGTATAACCGAGAAAATAAACTTTGTGTTCAGGTGTGTTTAAGACCCCACCTAAAATTATTATTATTATATATGAATTATTATTAACCCTCTATGAATTTAAAAAAATTAACATGTGTGCAAGTCCACGAATGACACACAAATAATTGAAAATCTCAATTATCCTATAAAAATCTATTGTGGAAAGAGGAAAAACACCAGAAGTAATTGAATTGGACATAACGTCTTCTGGTGGACACATGAGCTAAGACATTCGTCTCATCCTAGTAAGCTTTCGACTCTTGAAAAAGATGGAGTTTTCTGAGATTCAAGAAAAAATGGTTTTCTACTATCCAAGCAAACGCGGCTACACTTACTCTAGATCAGGGAAATCACGTGTAAAATGTTAACAAAAATAACAAACATACCTTGGGATATAAGGGACTGCTTCAATCTATAGTAGAAGGATATGTAAAAGGGAATTGATTACTACCCGTTTGGATTATATGCCTAAGTATTAATCACGCTAATGAGTTAGGAATTGGGAAGGTTGAATACAGAGGAAGTCAACCCACATTCTCCTGGTGGGAGAGTGTAAAACCATTTAGGAAAACCACCCCCAGTTCAAACGAGCGAGATTCGAACCCAGGTTTTCCCAGTCTCCGGTAGTCTAGCTCCACACGAAACTAGCGCGTTAGATAACTACGCCACTGGGGTGGATACTTTGTTAATCAAATACATTTGTCGCTGTAGAGGAAAGTAGAAAGAACATCAAAATGGATAACGTAATATTCTCAATTTTAAGCCCTTATTTTGTTGGAAATTCAAGAATAAGTTATGTCCTTCTCCATTGATATGGTTTCGTGTAAGAGAATGTTAGAAAATTTATCTACATAATTTATCCAAGGATGAGAGTGCAGTTTTGAAGATCATTATTTTATATTTCATATTTTAATTCGGGCTTTATCTTTATTTATAATATTATTTCAATTATTTATTTTTTATTCAGAATATTAAAGCTTTTCGGGCAATTTAAAAGTAAATACAATTTAATTCTACCTAAATTAGCTTAATGGGTGAACTGGACAGTTAACAAATGGAAAAGTTTTAGAGTTTATCCCTGTATTTTTCCAATCTTTCAGAACCGCCGATTTTGCCGATTATTTCCGTTCAAACAAGTCTCACAATTTTCTAATACATTTTGAGATGCCACAGTCCAGCCAACCAGAAGAAAGTGCGCCAGATCTTGTCATTGGTTTAGAGAATCGCATGATATGAGAGGGAATCTTTGACGTACACTTTACGTATTGTAAGTTATGTTTAATTTTTACTTCTCTATTATTAATAAGGTGTTATAAATTGAGTGAGATTAAAATAAAATCTCAAGTCATATTCAACATTAATTAATTATTTACATTTCTTTTTTATAAAATGGATTTATAACCTTGTGCGTGGTGAGAGGAATAATTTGATCATCACGTATATAATAGCGCCAAATAGGAAGGACGGCGCGCTACAAGATGATGCTCAGAGAGGAGGAACCGTGTGCCGGAAAATAAAAACATTGTTGGCATTGGTATTAAGACTTGTTATAACCATGGGGGCTATAACAATAACTACTGCAAAACAGTCTTCACATTGATGAACGTAGGTACAGTAGCCTCATAACATCTTTGGTGCTGACTGACAGTTCACAGAAGACGGCTAAAAGCTTTGAAAAATTACCAGACCAAATTATGTATCCCTACGCCGAACCATATGATCCGTAAAAACATGCGTTTAGCAGCTGTCACTTCTGACAGTCAACATTTCAATATATACCTACATGTTGACTGTCAGAAGTCAGCTGTGAGCTGTCAGTCAGCACCAAAGAAGCCACCGGGCTACTGTAGATACCCTCAGATAGAATTTCTGTCCAACTTTCTATTCCCAAATTTCTGTTACATTATCATCTTAGTGATCTTATGGATCTTATCATCAATAATTTAATCCTGCAAAACTTTTAAACTCGTGATTTTTTTTATATAAACAAAACATGTTGAGTGTTATTTCACATTTTATGAAGAAATCGTGTTTTTATTTATTTTTACTATTTGCTCTAAAAGCAAGCGAAATCGAGCGAATCTCCAATGGATATTTTTATTTAGGTTTTTGATCACTTATCACTGACAAATTTTGTTTATTTGTTTGTTTAACTCAGGAACACTTTGTATATATTTTCGGCCTTAACACGACTTACTATCCATCTGGACAACACTCGTTTATTAACGCTAATGAAGTGTAGATATGATCAAGCTATCATTGTAGATGAAATTTACCTGCACTTGTGAAGAATAATTAAAAGAATGGGAAACAATTTATAAAAAAATAAACCAACACCCATAGTTAACCCAGCTGGATTGCAATCCCAAATTACCCGTTGCAAATAAACTAGACTAGTAGAGACAGACATTAGGTCAGCTTACTCACGAATATGGGGTAAGAACCGTAAATTACTTGAAGAAATAAACTATTAGAAAATGCGATAGCTGTTCAAGTCTTTATTATAAACCAGAACAGCTATCGCGTTTTATAAAAGAAGAAAAAAATCTGAGATATTATGGTGTATCAATCCTTTATTTATTATTTTTATACCAGATCAATAACAGCACGTTCGCTACCGTGTCAGATTGGCTGCAGAGTATGATTACCTTCGTTCGTCAGAATGAAAGATTTTCTTCTTTGAAGAGCAAGAAAATCGGAAAGAAAAAGTTATCGTGGGCTGACCCAATAATAATATCCAACTATAAGGCTTCTTCACGCGTATCGAGTGTCACCCCCTCCGTCATCACGAGTGGGGCCGCTCAAAGTAAAGGTTGGTATACTAGGGCATCCATGGTTGGAAGGATAGCAGAAGTTTCTTTATTGAAAATACTGACTGAAGTTGACTTATGTCAACAAATTTTTAAATAATAATTATTTGCTTACTAATATTATGCTAACGTTATCAAACGAGTTTTATAATAAATACTCCCTTAAGTATTACTATATAAATGGAGTTTTCGTTACTTATTGAAATAACAAAATATATCGTTAAAAATATGTTTTATGTTTTGAGGCTGTAGCAAAGAGATATTATAGTAAATGAAATAATATCTTAAAAATTATTATATTCAAGCTTGTGTCTTGTTATAACTAGCTACCAAAATAAAAAATGTTTTTTTTATAAATTAGAAAGACATACAAAATATAAATTTCAAAAGTTAACTTTTTTTTAAATAGCGTAATAAACAACAACCTTGTCGGTTTGTATGACGTCATCAACCGCCTTCGTTTCGGCTAGTTAGCCATCTTTATTCCAAAAGAAACCCCCACAATTTAAAAGCTTTCGTTAGAAAAGCATTTTTCAAGTGAACCAATGAAACCGCTTTCATAAACAATAAATATCCAAACGTTTACTTTCAAAAGTCCGTGTTTTGATATTGTAATAACGGATGGTAATTAAAAACAAATTATTTGTTTGTGTGGATGTTATGACTGCCAAAAGAAATAACAAATCATCCTAATATGGTCCTGCAGATCATATCTATTGGCGAATGGATGGTAACTTTTCCTATCTGGCAGATACTACCTCTTCTACTGTAGGATGCCCTAAAGTTTAAATGCTTTCATTCAAGATGGACGTGAACCTAAATTCATCCATCCTTGTTCATAGCTTTGCGTGAGCAGACGACGCAAAAAAAACTATTGACTATTGTTACTTATTTGGGTCTTCTAACTCAACGGACCTGGACTGTTTGTTCCCGCGCGCAGTTAAAATCTTAGTTTCACTTTTAAAAAGGTTGTGATGCAACTATAATTACAGTTTATCAAATAATGTTACATACGTGCGTAAGAAATTAAAAGATTAATAATCGTCTTTCCTCAAATCATAATACGGATGTTAACAATGCTTTAAGTTCATCTCTTTTCTGTGAGAGCGGATATACACATTCTATCCTGTTACGCCTCTTTCTTCTAAACTTCTTAGAACCGCGACTTACTATCAATTCGGTTCATACGACTTCTCGAATTGAACATATACAACTAGGGTGGTATGCAATAAATATACCCAGCAAGACTGGAGAAGTCAAGTCCATCAGACGCCTTGCTAAAACTTATAGATTTAGCACGTTGTAAAATTGTTCAAATAGATACACACCCCAGCAGGAGTTAAACTCATCTTCTTAATATCAGTCAAATTATGAACTTGTTCACTGAGATACAGACCCTGGCAAGAGTTAAAATCCACTTATTTATATCAGTCACGTTATGAACTTGTTCACTGAGATGCAGACCCTGGCAGGAGTTAAAATCCACTTCTTGATATCAGTAACGTTATGAACTTGTTCACTGAGATACAGACCCCAGCAGAAGTTAAAATCCTCTTCTTGATATCAGTCACGTTATGAACTTGTTCACTAAGATACAGACCCCAGCAGGAGTTAAAATCCACTTCTTTATATCAGTCAAGTTATGAACTTGTTCACTGAGATACAGACCCCAGCAGAAGTTAAAATCCTATTCTTGATATCAGTCACGTTATGAACTTGTTCACTAAGATACAGACCCTGGCAGTAGTTAAAATCCTCTTCTTGATATCAGTCAAGTTATGAACTTGTTCACTGAGATAGAGACCCTGGCAAGAGTTAAAATCCACTTCTTGATATCAGTCACGTTATGAACTTGTTCACTGAGATACAGACCCTGGCAGGATTTTAAATCCACTTCTTGATATCAGTCACACTATGAACTTGTTCACTGAGATACAGGCCCTGGCAGGATTTTAAATCCACTTCTTTATATCAGTCACATTATGAACTTGTTCACTGAGATACAGACCCTAGCAGAAGTTAAAATCCTCTTCTTGATATCAGTTAATTTATGAACTTGTTCACCGAGGTAGAGACCCTGGCAAGAGTTAAAATCCACTTCTTGATATCAGTAACGTTATGAACTTGTTCACTGAGATACAAACCCTGGCAAGAGTTAAAATCCTGTTCTTGATGTCAGTCATGTTATGAACTTGTTCACTGAGATAGAGACCCTGGCAGGAGCTAAAATCCACTTCTTGATATCCGTCATGTTATGAACTTGTTCACTGAGATAGAGACCCCAGCAGGAGTTAAAATACACTTCTTGATATCCGTCACGGTATGAACTTGTTCACTGAGATACAGACCCTGGGAGGAGTTAAAATCCACTTCTTGATATCCGTCACGGTATGAACTTGTTCACTGAGATACAGACCCCAGCAGGAGTTAAAATCCACTTCTTGATATCAGTAACGTTATGAACTTGTTCACTGAGATACAAACCCTGGCAAGAGTTAAAATCCTCTTCTTGATATCAGTCACGTTATGAACTTGTTCACTGAGATACAGACCCCAGCAGAAGTTAAAATCCTCTTCTTGATATCCCTCACGGTATGAACTTGTTCACTGAGATACAGACCCCAGCAGAAGTTAAAATCCTCTTCTTGATATCAGTCACGGTATGAACTTGTTCACTGAGATACAGACCGCAGCAGAAGTTAAAATCCTCTTCTTGATATCATTCACGTTATGAACTTGTTCACTGAGATACACAACCCGGCAGGATATAAAATCCTTCAAATTCACTGACTTATATAGAGACAATTTAGTTAATAATTTTGAAAAAACTGATTGTAAACGAAAAAAGATTGGTTAAAAGGCGTTAAAATGAAAACACGTTTTTCATTTTAGAAGAACGAATACATTTAATGGATTAGATCAAGATTTATTCGGCTATAAAAGTAATAAAACGTATGTCAGTGAAGAAAGGAGCATGAGTTTAAGTAACCATAAATCTTCAACTCTAACGGTAATTTCCAAAATGTGAGTGTGTTTTTATCAGTATGTAATTTCGTAGACAGTCGTATGGACAGATAAGGTGACAAATGAAAAAGTCCTTAACTGTCTTCTACACGACGTCAGAGAAGGAAGGGTTGAGGAAAGCTTAGGAAGGAGGAGGTTTCAAATATTTGATGACTTGAAGGAAAGAAGACAATTCTGGGAGCTCAAGGAGGAAACAGAGGACAGCATTGGAGGTCTAGTTTCACAAACCAAAGGAATGTACCTGTCTTAAGATAGAACACCTAATAATAATAAAATTAATTGAATAGTTGGCTTGTCAAAATATAGATAGTCTAGGCCCATCATATTCTGTCACGAAAACGAAACACTATCAAAATATGTGTCGTCTCGATAGTCCATGCACTCGGTGCCGTCTTGAGGAATATCATCGGAGTATGATCCAGGTAGAGCTTAAGTTGAGCCAAATTCTGCTCGTGACCAAACTTCGATGTTACTTCAGTGCGACTGACTCTATTGCGCTATTGATCCACTTAGTCTTCATATCTAGTAAATATACACGTCTTTGACCCTACTTTTTACTTCAGGATTTCTAAGTATTGTTGGTGCAAACAAAATTTAAGTAACTTTTTTATTCGTGCTACGTATAATTTTTTGCGCAGCATCTCTCTACTTTCCCGAGATATGGGTTTGTATTTAATATTATAATAGGGTGAGAGTGAGTAATTTAGAATCAAGAGTATTATACCAACATTTGTGTGGAAGAAACGTTGTAAAACATTTTAAAAACAAAACTCATCCCTCCTCATCATACCCGACAAAGATCAGCGAAATACAATACAATACAGTGTACGATACTCCTGAATGGTGTTACGCGATCCAAATTTTAACCGGAAACCGTATTATATATTAGTATGCCTCATCATATAACAAATATATAAGCCTATTTTAAATTAAATATTTTAATTTCATTGTTCTACAATACAAAATGCATTGTCATGTTAAAAGAAAACACTTTAATTTCCCTTTAAGTTTGGTTTATTGTTAACATGGAGGTTGTGTTTAAAATTCTAGCTAGTGATGGTGATTTTGTTGTTTCCTGGTTAGTTTCTCACTAAATGTACATGCAAATGTGAGTGTTACCCGATTTAATGGCAAAATTGTTTAAGGAAACATTCTCATGTCAGACTGGCCTACTGATTACGAGGAGATCGGGGTTCGAATCCTGTTCTGGTCTATTGAGGTAGTTTTTTTTCTTCTAAATGCCTTCCCAATCTCCTTCTAAAATGTTTCCTTCCTAATCCTACCCCATTATATTAATTTAATTATCATAAATGCGTAGGTTATAACTAGAGTTGGACGCGGTGATTAAAAAATGTATGCTTCTAGCTCGAACGGATAAGTACAGGTGGTGGATAAACCTTTTGCTTAACTTGATTCTTGGTGAAAGGTTTATTTGTCTGTGCTCCATATTTTACTACTTGTTCGGGCTGTCCATATTTTCAAACTTATAGGTTAAGGATGAGCACGATATAATTTATATTTAAGTTCACCCTCAATTTTGTGGAGAGTACGTGGGAAATCAATCGGTTAGATACACCTCATTAAAACTGGAATATATATAAACGCCTACCTTCACATCACCGGGAAACAATACAAGGCGAGACTGACACATTATTGAACACTAGTAAGGTTTCCTAACAGCGTTCCTATACGAATAAATTCCTTGAAGTTCACACCGGAAAAACTACTTGTTTCGTCTTCTAAAAGTGCCAATGCATTACACTATTATTAAACCTCTGGTGAATGCCAGTTTCAGACACACCCTCTTTGAAACCTATTCTCAGTTCATTTACTATTCATAACGTCTAGATGAAGTGCCAGCCAAATCTTCCATTGCATACGTTAGTGCTACTTTTATTCGCATCCGCCTTAGGAGTACATCATTTGGCAACAAGGAGCGCGTAACGCGTACGAAAGGCAATGATCGGGGATTCCATAAGGAATGAAATGGTTATATATTTTACTGTAACGTTGTGTACTTTACTGGGAGAAGAGAAACGGAAGGCAATCTTCAGTTACTGTTTTGAGGCGAGGCGAAATTCCCGCGGCGCGCATATTTTATCACGCCAACTGCGTGCTCCCAACCCCTCTGATCCCCAGTCCCCACCCATACACCCCTTACGCCCTATTTTCTCGTATGTGGTACACGCGCAAATGTCCGTATATTACGGCTGTTTGCGAAGATTTTTTAAAAAAAGCAATTCCTATGTAGGGTGTGTTTCTATCAAGCTTAGAGAAGTGGAATCAGTTAATTGTTATTTTGTAGAGATAACATGAAAACAGGAATTTTTATATGTAAAATTGAAGTACTTTTTTTTTACAAAAGACTCCTGGCTACCAATTAATATTTTATAGCCGAAAATGATTTACAAAGTAGATTAATATATAGTTATGTCTGTCCTTTCCAAGGCTTAATGTTCCTTTTTTGAAATACATTTTGTATCTACTACTGACTTGATAGGCCTATCGTAGTTTCACCAGAGCCCCAACATTTGTAATTTTTCAAGGTTCCTGCAAAACCTTCACAGCTACCTAAGCGGTCATGGGTCACACCTAGCCCCCACTGAATTTTACCCCCAAAGGCACTCCCTTACGTCGTGCTGCTGCCCGTCTACCTCGATGTGGACGAGTAGGATGAATATTAAAGAAAAAAACAGTTGAGGATAGAGAAGGCAAAACTAAGGTGGTATGGTCATGTGAGAAGAATGGAGAGGAAAAGGATGGCCAGGGATATGGAGGTGGGGGTAGGAGGCTGAGAGGAAGACGAAGGGACAGAAGGCTGAAGGGAATAAGGAGTAGTGTGAAGGAGAAAAGAGAGGAATGGGCCCAGGTGAAGTAAGAAATGTGGTGGTAGGATAGGAGGTGGTCTAGAGTCTTAAGTTCCTAACAAAACCTGACCAGTGGATGGAAGCTGTTCATTATAATGATGATGGTGATTATTAACCTATAAATCAACTATGAATTCTGATATTTCTTGTATTAAGACTACATCAAGTGGTCATTGCGAACACCTGTAAATACTCAATTTGATTTATAATAATGATTGATTTATAATATAAAAAATGTACCTAAATTCAACCGTAATAAAACTCTAGCCATTCTTATAGGGACAAGCAGATTACTACTGAATGTGGACCGTTCCCTGCTGACTGACATACGATTAGGAGTAGCCACAGTACAACTGACAACATTGACTAAAAACATTAGTGTTATTATTGATGAAAATATTAATTGGACAGATCAGGTAACTTTGATTTGCAAGAAAGTTTATGCCTGCTTACATTCACTGAGAAGGCTAAAGAATCTTCTCCCAGAAAATGTACGAATAATTCTTGTCCAGAGCTTAATAATTCCACTTTTTTTACTACTGTGACGTAGTATACAATGACTTAAGAGATGACTTATCAGAACGACTACAACGACTATAAAACACATGTGTTCGATACATATTTAACTTAAAATGGCATGACTATATTTCTAAGTATTTTAATAAACTGGGTTGGTTAAGAATAAATGAAAGGCGAAGGCTACACTTAATAGTATTGCTTCACAAAATATTATCAACATCTCAGCCTCAATACCTATCCTCACGGTTCCGTCTATTCCCATACATATATCTCAAACATATGCTCGTTCCTTCACTGTCCTGGCATCACTGGCTTGGAACAAACTAGATAACTCTATTCGTCATCTAACATCTAGATTCCCCTTCAAGTGTGCGGTTAAGCAATTTATCTTGTCTAATAAACTAAACTGAGTTCTTGAAAATACTTGAGCTTTAAATGAATGTATGAATGAGCGGGCGAATGTTTTTCTACTTATTTGAATATTTATTTATTAAATTGTATTTCAATAAATGTAATAGTCTATGTTGTATTCAACACTGGTTAAGTGGAAGAGAAGGCTAACGTCTTAACCTCGCCGAATAAATAAAGGTTATTATTATTATTATTATCATGAACACATTAAAAATATGTATAGAAACGGAAAAGAAAATGCACCGGACTTTTGTTCCATACAAGGGAAAACCACCTATTATATTATGTATTATAAGAGCCCTGGCAATCCTAATGGTGTCCACGGTGTCTGATGCGTCATTCTCGCATAATTGGTATTGCCTGTGTTGATAAAATCGGAGTTTGAATTCAGTTGGGTGTACTCAGTTTTTTGGTCCTAAATAGCTTCCGTCTCTCCTATCAAACAAAATGTGGATACATTTATTTTCATATATATATGTGTATACATTTATTTATATTTATATATATGGATACATATATATATATGGATATATATATATGGATACATATATATATATGGATATATATATATGGATACATATATATATATATATATATGTATATATATATATATATTCCTCATCCCGAGCTCATTAATATAAATAAGCAGGTAGCCTGAAAGGGCAGTCAGACGCGGTAAAAACACAACATTTTAAAATACGCAGCTCTGATACTTGAAGGGAAAAAAATATAGTTTGAACATGTCAGAACAACGCCATTTTACTTGTATTGCTCGAATGCCATAGCTGAATATAAATCAACCCTCATACTCAATTTAACGCCCCCTTTCAGTTCAGACAGGCAATGATAACTTTGAAAAATACAGTCCAACCTGTATTTATAGGAAGAAACTTATTTGACAGCTTGAAATGTTACTAGATCTTCTTTTGCGTTTATTTTAGCAACGCGTCTTAGTACCCATGCTCATGTACTAATCATGCTAATGGGATATGAATGAGGAAGGTTGAATTTAAATGAAATGTACTGGCATTTGTGTGGAGATAGAGTATAACAGCATTTAGGAAAAAACACCCTCAATGTAACCGAGCGTGATCGAACTACAATCTCACCGCCATCGGTAATCTAATTTATTGCGAAGATTAACGCCCTCCCTAGACTATGTGGACTCTGAAGTGGGTCTTTTGTGTATTTGCACATCAATTAGTCATGTGATCTGCAGTTATAACTTTTAATAGATATTATCAGAACCTATAAAATTACATTAATAATAATAGCGATTTTTTTTACCCGCCTCGGTGGTGTAGTTAGTTAACACACTAGTCGTGTTGAGTTCGACTGCCAAGTATGGGGAGATCGAGGTTCGAATCTCGGTTGGGTGAACTGGGGGTGTTTTTCCCTAAGTGGGTTTCCACTCTCTCCCTCTACACAAATACGGGTTCACTTCCTCTAAATTCAACTTTCCCAATTCCTAATCCATTAGCGTATTTAGTACTTAAGCGTATAACCCGAACGGGTAGCAAGACGCGGTGCTATTTTTTTTTTTAGTTTCGTGTTTAGCCAGACTGCCAGGCTGGGGAGATTGAGATTCGAATCTCTGTCGGGTGAACTGGGTTTGGTTTTTCCTAAATATTTTTCCACTCTCCCTCCACATATATATGGGTTCACTTCCTCTAAATTCAACCTTCCCAATCCTTAAACCATTAGCGTAATTAGCACTTAACCGTATAACCCGAACGGTCAGTAAGACCCGGTGTTAAATAAAAAATATATAATTATTGAGTGTAGGAAAATATTTTTGTCTTGTAAAATATTTTTCCTAAAAAAACTATAAAATAGTTTTTAATTTGAAAGAGAATATAAATTTTCCTAAGCGGTTATCAGTTTTAAAATTAATGTATTTGAAAGGGGTGTTAATTATAACAGCGTTAGCTATACTAACAACGTTGTTCAAAACAATTTTGTGGGAATTCACAATGTACTGGTTAGGATTATTAGATCGTATTTGGATACGCTCTGTAGAAGGGAAGGTTGTGTTTTTGAAAGGGGTAGGAGGGTGGGTGTAAGTGTGGGTGCCTGCCTATATGATCAACATAATCGTTATAATAAAGGACGCCTAATGGAGAAACGGTTATCCTCCACGTGTGTTGACATGATCAACATCAACTAAATCAACAGTATGTTAGCGCACGCTGCTGGCTTGTTTCTCTAGATTAATTCCCTTGCGCAATTTCCTATTGATGGAAAGAGCTATTGTGGGGTTAAGGGGAATGGGAGTATAGAAGGAGGGGAAGGGGGCGAGAACCTCTACATATCGTGTTATGCCACGCAGACCTCTTGTGTCTACAAATTACATTATGTATTCATAAAGCTCGCGTTAAATCGAAAGTGTCACCGATTTTAAACGGGTTGGAAATCCGAGTTATTTATTTTCGCCCATTTCGTATTGATCATGAACTATGGGGTGGTTTAGGGGTGAAGGAAAGGGAGGTGAGGGTTGAAAACTTGTATAGAGTCAAACATAAACACGTTTACCTTGTTTCGATACAACGAGCGTTTTTTGCTTGTCTATATTTGTATGAACTGAGCTAACTGTTTTGTCTTTGCGAGCCGATATATTAGATCGGATCTAGAAGTCCTGTCATGTGCGTTTCCTGGATCCTTCTATTGAATTATCTTCCAGCGATGGAGGTCCTAAACTACTAAGGGCCGGTATTATGACTATCGGATGAATACTGTTATCGGGAGGTTAAAGTTAGCGACCAGATAAAGGTTATCGGCCTCATTTTACGCGTATTATGAACTGAATTTATATGCCTCATAGCTATGTGTAGGATATATATATATATATATATATTATGTAGAAAATTCAAGGTTGGTACTGTTTTTACTGATGCGCGCATGCGTACAAATCCTGGTGCTACCGCTACAACCTAGTGAGTGGCGAGAACGCTCAACATTTGTTAAATAATGGCGGCTAAACAAGTGCGAGGAAACAGATGGCGTGACGTGGGCGCAGAAGCTAAGTTGTCTTGAAAGTACTAGTTTCGGTGTCTGCCAAAATGTGGGCAATAATTTGGTACAACGTTTACAAAATTTCATTTGATGTATTCACATTTAAATAATTTGTTTTCATATAACTATAACTCTACAAATAGCGTATCTGTTTGTATAAAAGTGCGAATTAAATGTTCTAACTTTATATAGTTAGAACCTGGTCCTGTGCTTATTAAACACGTGAGCCAATATTTTAAACTAAAAACAGATTATGATTGGTGAAACCTCATGGAAAAATAGCGCGTTACTATGGCAACGTCAATTTTAACTTTCACATAAAAGTTATCAGGTACTTAAACCTCTCGATAAAAATGTGATGGATAAGCACATTTTATCTGACAGATAAATGCTATCTGATGGTCATAAGAGGCACAATTTTAACGTATCGACCAAATAACAATATTTAACGGCCATATTAATATTTGTCCAGGAGTCATAAGAGCAGCCCTAAATGTGTTTGATCTAGTTTCTAAAAGCTTACACATTTTGAAACGACATATTTACATTTTGATATTAGTTTATTTCGTTAAATTAAAATATAAATAAATTATATTTGTTTTGTAAACACTACATCTCTTCATTTTATATATATTTGATTTAAAAAAAGTCATGCCACGTTATTAAGGATTGGACTGTGACAAATAAATTGTTTAAATTAGGTTTGATAATGTATAGGGGTTGAACTGGTCGGGGTTGAAATCCTGGCTTCAAATGTGTTGGGAGTAGTTTCTTGCAAAATTATATCCCAGTCTTCTTCCTTTAAAATGTGGGTGTATTACTTCTAAATAGTTTCCTTTTTTTTTAATCTCTACCACATTAGACGAATATAGCCTACACATATGCATACATTCTAAATAGGTAATTAGACGCGGTGATAAAAAATATAGATTCAAAAGAAAACTCTTTCAAGCTCAACTTTGTAATCTTGAAAAGAAATCAGACAAAACTTAGGACAATAATTATCATTTAGTCCTGGAAATCAACCAATCTCCCAAAACGCGAATAACAAGCATGCAGGTCAAAAGGGGGATTGAGTAACCACTGAATCTTGACTATGTCTCTAGAGTAGACCTTAAAAATAAACACTTAATAATTATTATGAATAAGAGCTAATCGAAAGAACTTTAAAAACAATCTTACTAGAAGGATAGCAACTAACTACTTACAAAAATCCCAAAGAAAGACCAAAACTCACTCCTAAAATCTTGTGTTCAAGACTGACTAGCCAAGACAGAGAATACTTAGAATTTTCATTAGAAATAAAAGTAAGGAAATTAAAGACAACACATGACATAATCATGTTCTAATTATTACACAAGATAATAAATAATAAAAAATAAACATAAGGTAATTGATAGATATTTAAAACAAATTTTAATCATCTATGAATTTTAGTACTTTTCTGTGTAGTTTCATTTAAATTAAATGGTACACTATAATCTAAAGAAAATTCTCATATTGTGTATTATAGATTTGAGGAAAATTTTCGAAGATATATTTTCAGTAAACTACTCTTAAGTAAAATGTTTTCTTAGAAACAAACACGCGATCTTGTTTATCACGATTAATAGTATATATGTAATATACATTTTAAAACAAATTGTTCAAATATTTTAAACAAAGGCCTATTTTTTTTAAATAGGTTTGTAAACTACTATAAAATAATTTTTAAATTTTAAGAATAAAACTGCATTCATAAGTATCTTAAAAAACTATTCCCAGATACTCATTCATTAAAAAAATCACTCATCATTAAAATACCCTTAATTGGATGTTTAGGTTAAAAAAATCCTATTAAATAATACTATCATATTAGATATTAATATCAAGTATTCGCAAAATTCTGCAAAATTTTTAGAATCCGTTAACAGGGACAGAGATACGTAGAGACATAGGAATAAACAGAATTTTACAACCCACTTTTTTGAGTTCCTGTTTACCTAAAACATAAAGATTCACCAAAGTTTCGAGATCGTTTTTTTCCAGGATTAAAATTCTTTCTCTTTATATGAGAAAGTAGAAAGATTAATTTGAAAAACATTTGATCACGTTGATATTCAATTTATTATCATTCCCTGATAATTAAATAATCTACACACGATCATTCATTACGCATTAATTCATAGAAGCTTTCACAACATTTTTATATAGGTTTGTTCTGTCTAGAGGGGCTTTGTACAGTCTGGTTGTGTGCAAAATATAATGATAACATGCGAGTTCTAAGTTTAGATTAACAGATGACAATTTTTTACAATACCTTTAAATAAGCAAGCGTACTAAACCAATTTAAATTATTTCAATATTTCACAAAACACAAACACACATATATATATATATATATATATTATTAGCACCGCGTCTTACTACCCGTTCGGGTTATACGCACTTACGCTAATGTGTAATGGTAAGGGTGATTGTGAGATGAAATGGAGGACCTACAGTTTAACGTGGAATCCGAAACACGGTGGAAGACTGGCATTTCCCACATTCACCAGATGTATTGTCAGAGGTGAAGGAAGGGTTTGGTAATCAGATAAATCTGTGTCAGGACCAAGGATTGAACCCCGGCCGCCAGTACAGAAGTCTGACACCTTACCCCTATACCGCCAGGTCACCCAAACTATATATATATATATATACACACACGATGTATTATATAAATATATATACATGATTGTACATATAGAAATATATTGTTCTATTTTATAAATTAATGATCATTTTAACATAGTAAGGAAATACATGTATTTAATGTAATCTATGTTAAAACTGTTAAATTTGCTAAAATTTTGAATTTGAAGTAGCTATCAGTGATCAAGCCTTTTACTTTATAACTGATCATGAAATGTATCACTGGTAGAGAGAAGGTTGAGTTTGACCTCCTGCAGATACACCAAGGGTGAATTTACAGAATTATGCCACCTTTCCCTATTAGAGTTAGCTCTATCCAGTCCACCTCATTACATCCTATTTATTTCAGGTCCATTCTAACGTTTCTCTCCCATTTATGTCTAGGTCTTTCCAAAGGTCTCTTTCCATTGGGTTTTCAAGTCGGTACCCTGGAAAAGGTTCTAATCTCCCATTCGAGATACATGTGCTGCTCACCGTAATCTAAGAAACTTTATTATCCTAACACTGTATTGTGATGAGTACATGGTATGTAGCTCATTATTATGTAACCTTCACTACTCCCCAATAGCCATATCCCTTTTTGGACAAAATATATTCCTAATAACTTGGTTTTCGTACACCCTAAAATAATTGTTTTCGCCATTTAAGGTAAGAGACCATGTTTCAAACCCATAGAGAACAACCGATGCAATTATTTTTATTGTATATTTCAGTGGCGACTGGTGATTTAAAAACTAGGGTGTTCACAAAATCAAAATTGTGATGAAATATATTTACAAATATATGTATATACATATATAGGTAGTTTAATCAAATCAACTAAGTACATAAATATGCTATCAATTATTCAGGTTAAACGAAGAATACATACGTATATCTGACGTAGCATTGACAGCAATTGCATTCTTGGGGAAATGTTGATTTTCGTCCTTTAAAAATTTCTCGCTTAACCACATAGTCAATAATATTTTTAGTAAATTTTAACTTAGAATTTGCGTTTGAAAACTTATTAATTTAAACATGCTTTGTCCTATCTAAGCCTTATATTATACCATTCTGATCACAATTTCTAGACAATATTGCAACGTATTCAACTTTAAATAAACCTTATAAATAAAATAACACCTATATTATGTTTATTTAAACTTTAAATAAGCTTATATGCATTTCATAATATAATTATATGAATATCTATATTCTATACATAGGGACACAAAGGTTATACAGCTTATCTTTATAAAGTATTTTAAAGCATCACTTCCTAATTATTACCAATCAATATAAAGACAGTTCCAAACTGCTTGGTTACTTACTACTCCTCTCGACTGAATAGTAACTGGACTTATGAAGGTCACAAACGTTCCAGTTTGAATCAGATAGAATGGCTAGATTCTCGAATGTTTTTGACAACGGGCCGGGGGTGGGGGGAAGCTAGTCAAAACACTTTAAAGACCTTATCTACCGTGCACACACACGACAATGTTGCCAACACTACACCAGAAAAAAGGATAATCATAATAGATAAACGTAATTGCTTATGGTGATAAATTATAATATGGATTTAGATTATTTAAAACTAAATATTATTGACACTATCTTTGTTATGTATGTGATCATGATCATTCTTACTCTTTTCAGCGTTTATTTCTAATTTTATTTCCTTACTAACCTCTAATAAAATGTATTCATTTCTCTCAATAGAGTCATTAATAACACCCAACACAGCATGATTATCTAAGTACCCTAATAGCTGTATTGTAACATTTAATGTCAACCCTTCCCTAATTTCTTTCATTACCGTAATAGCATATTCTAAATACCTCAATCAACTTGACAAGTTTTTTGGGTATCCTACAATTTATTATAATCTATTTATTTTAATTGAATAGTTGAATATCTGTATAACTGGTGAACCGTCATGTTATATTCACACTTTTTTTGTGTATAATAATTGCCCTAAAGTAAAAATCTTATCCATTGCTGATTTAAATCTTTGAAATCCACATTGATTATCCCTAATTATTATTATATATGTATAATATAAGGATTATATACCCGTACAGAGCAATAAAAAATGTTTTAGGTCTAATATGAACCACCCAACCCCCTTTTTCAGCTAACCTTTGTCGACAAATGGTAAATTGCGCAATAGAAACTCGTACGAATACGCTTCCAATAAGAAGGTGTTAACAAAAGCTAGTGGAATATATTTCCCACAAAGCAACACAATGGTGACGCGTTCAATTGTTTGATCTGGTATATGAGGGAGGGTAGTCTAATAAGTGAATAGTTCAAAGAGAAAAATTAAAATGTTAAAAAAGGAAATAAGGAAATAATTTTAGAACTATTTTGGAAAATAGTGTTTAGTAAGAGGGATAAACCCATTAGAATAAATTATCTACCTAAAAATAAATAATGCATGGATATTTATAAGATAATAAATAAATATAAGTTTGAACTCCATACCATGAGCGACTGAAGTGAAGTATTCCTTGTCTTACCTTATTTACCAATATCAATCGGTAACAGTTTGTATTTTCAATTTTCCAAACTTAATTCTACTTTTTATCGTCTTCCTTTTCCCCCTGAACCTCAACCCATTTTCTTCAACCATAACTAAACTACTTAAACGTCATCCCCAGAACATGTTGAGGTGTTGGCAAGTTGCCAAATATATCGAGTACTTTATTTTTAATGCCCAAACCATTGGAAGTGGAATTGGCGACGCCTCTTTCAAACGAGATTATCAATTGATATGTTGTTGTTGAAAGTTTGTAATACAGTTCCATTGTAAATTTACGGTGACGACAATCTGATATTTTCGAATCCCAGTTGGATATATATAAAGTTTTCTTAATGGTTTACAACAATTCTTCCATTCAAATACGTGTAAATTTGCCTCTAAATATACCTTCTATATCCATATCCTATTATTTTATGTATTTATTTGAGGTATTTCTTCACTTTCTAAGCCTACTGATTATATTTGCACTTGATGATTTTTATGTGAGAGCTTGAAAGAACCTACAAATTTTGTCGGGAAAGATATTTTCAAATACCTTCCAGGATTATTTTACATGACACAATCGACATAGGATCAATGGCTTCACTCCCCCTAAGAAGGAAGTTGTGCTAAAGATTTTAATTGCTTGGTAAAAATAAGATGACCACGGCTGGGTTTGAACATACGGTTCTGAGGTGGGCACTTTACTTTAATACTACCGAAGACGACGCTATCCTATTAGAGTAAATGTATGCAAATATCGCGAATATGTAGTAAGACACGGATACATGAGCACTTTTAACTAAAACTTTTAGTCAACAATAAAAAATACATTTAAAATACCATCGAAGGGTTGTCGCACATATAAAAAACAGGAACTTTTGGGTGAAACTAAGGGATCTTTTTCTAGTATCTAAAAATAAAAATAAAAACTATCAGGATTTTTTTAAATTCAAAACATTACTTTTCATGGTTTAAAGAAGCAAGCCTTTACACAAAAGGAAAGGTTATCTGAAAAACTCATCACTTTGTTACGAATATATGTCTTAACCACTCACCTCCTTGTTCTCCCTGAAACGTTATGTTAGTTAACAACCGCATACGTTATCCCATTAAGGTCAAATCATTCAGTTCTAAACATCATTGGCATGAATTAAAACTAACTTGTTTTGGGCCTTAGTCACACTGAGAGATTAATAAACTCCACCGATGTATCTGTAGTTACAAAATACATCACAAGGAATTTTTGATGAAACAAATCGTGTTAACAAGAGGTTAACGTCAATGTATACACTTTATTGGTAACTATAACAGAAACACCTTAAAATAAAATCTTTAAATTTACTTCAAGCTCTTTTTCAAATGATGATTGCAGTAACTACATCTGAAAAGTCGGAAGTTTTTATTCCCTCAATACGGCTCAAGCTCATAAACATTAATTTTAATCCAAACACTAATCTCCAAATCCTTCAAGAAAAATAAATTAATGGCAATTCATCACAATAGTCAATTTTATGACAAATTCAATTTAGTTCTTCTATATTACTCTCTAAAATGTCTGTAAAAGTAATAGATTTTGTGAGAAAAATGTAATATACAGTTATTTTTGTACTAAGATAATAGTCGTAACACCCGCCTCGGTGGCGGAGTTGGCTAACGCGCTTGTTGTGGTGAGCTCGACTGCTGAGGACGGGGAGATAGAGGTTCGAATCTCGGTCGTGTGAACTGGGGTCGGTTTTTTCATAAATGGTTTTCCACTGTCCCTCCACCCAAATGCGGGTTCACTTCCTCTAATTAAACCTTCCCAATTCCTAATCCATTAGATTAATTAGTAATTAAAGCGTATAACCCGAACGGTTAGTAAGACGCGGTGCTAAATAATAAAAAAATAGTAACACTGAGTTAAAGTATTAATTTTGTAATTAATATCTAAATTACTCATTATTAATGATTTTATTCATAAAGGTATGGTTGGGGATCGTTTAATGTGCTATGAACACACAATAGCTTGGATAGTGGAATGGAAAACTTAAGGGATAAATCAATTGAGGAATACCATTTCTCACCCGCCTCGGTGGCGTAGTTGTCTAACGCGCTTGTCATGTTGAGCTCGACTGCTGAGGATGGGGAGATCGAGGTTCGAATCTCGGACGGGTGAACTAGGGGTGGTTTTTCCTAAATGGTTTTCCACTCTCCCTCCACGCAAGTGCGGGTTCACTTCCTCTAATTCAACCTCCCCAATTGCTAATCCATTAAAGTAATTAGTACTTAAAGCGTATAACCCGAATGGGTAGTAAGACGCGGTGCTAAAATATTATATATTATAATACTATTTCTCGTGCACTCAGATGTGATTCAAAACTTCTTTTTTCCCCATCACCGAAAATCCAGTCTGTTGCCGTTTTGAAGTTTTATAACACGTGACCGCAATATAATTGATTAAATTTCGTTTTTGGCCTAGATTACAAATTCCAATTTTGAGCCTGAACTCTTAATATAAATATTACACATTATTAACCAATAAAATATTATATTCATTGCCATTTTAATTTAAACGTTTGAAATTGTTCAACCCATATTAAATTACATTTTATTTTGTCTACACTTTTATTGGTTTATTTGTAATGTCTACTTGTCCAAAATAGTTAATAAAAATATTATGTACTCAACATTTTATATTTAAATTATAATATTAAATCACTATACTTTTTATTTATTTCTTAATGGGGACCTAACTATATTGTAGAACAACACGCTCAAATAAATATATCAATATCCTATATCAGATGTAATAAAATATAAGTATTAAGATATAATTATGTATGTATGTATGTAATTATCTGAAATTTTCCAAACCATTTTATAAATAGGCTGTGGAAGAATATCACAAATTGTAAACCTATAATACTTATCTTTAATTCATGTAATTTTTCTAAGAACACAATTAGTTAGTTTTTTTATCTATAATTATTTTGCTAAGAATTTAATGGAAAGTAATTAGGTTTTTCTTATTTGGTACTTTCTGCTTTGCGTGATATTTATGGAAAGATAAACTTTTTTTGGGCTGGGAAAACCTGTAAATACACAGAAGTTTAAAACCTACAACGTGTATTAAACTTTATTATTAAACACTTTCTTTGATTGAAACATTGTAGCACGTGTATGGAGGTTATTCTTTCTAGTCAGAACCAATGAAACATGTGAGTTTAATACAATCCTATCTTGGGATTGCTTAAAATAATAGCTAATTTGAATAAATATGTAGATAGAGGAAAGAGTTTCTACTTAGCATACTTCAATCATTCAATGAAAAACCGATATATTTAAGTCAGAGATTTGGTAGTGAGTTTCGGTGACAAAAAACAAAAATACATCTTGGTTGTTTAAATAATTTTTCAATATATATCATCATAATTTTCAAAATAAATGATAGAACACAAACATATACACTTTTTTATATTGTGTATTGTTGCTTAGAACAAAATGTTCTAAAATAGGTTTTTGGTAAAATTCCCTTAAGTAACTAAAACATAATATTATTAGGGTATTTAAAAAGTTAATTTAAAAAATAAAATTAACGTTTTTCTAAAAACGGTTACGTCAATTTTTTCCCTAAAATCTTTGTTATGTGTATGTATTGAGATAAAAAAAGATATTATGTCTATTTTTCATTTATATATTTAGACTCATGAAAAAGGATCCCAAACTACCCGTTTTAGCTAAATTTTAAAGACTATTTTTGAATAATTTCAAATTATCTACAATTTTAATAAATAGCCTAAGTCCAAACTAAATTATTATACCAAAACCTACTTACATATATTTATATATATATATACATATATATATATATATAATATAAAATAGTCCCCAGTTACCAATTTAAAACAAAATCGGTCATTCTATTTTTAAAAAGTAAAAGTTAAAAACAGTATGCACTAAACTACTGTTTTTTTTCTTAAAAAAATTATAACACAAATAAGTCATTTTTAAATTATAAAATAATTAACGACAGCTATTTTAACCAAATAGTTAGTGCCGTTTTTAAATAATAATTAAAAAATAAACTATCAATAAAGGAATATTTTCCGTGAAACGCTGTGTAAAGTATTACTTGTCCTGAAACAATCCCCCAATATACATTTTAAACAAAATAGTTTAGCCCATTTCAAGAATCTCTCAACAGTAAAATACCCTTAAATGAATGTCTATCCTAATAACAAATGTATTGTGTTATTTATCAAGTCAAACACTTGCTAGATAATATATATACATTTTAAACAAAATATAAAATACATTTTAGAACAATTTGAATTTCAGAAACTCACTTATCACTAAACTAACATTAATTTGAGGGCTAAGGTAAAATAAAAACAACCAAAGTACTGAGGTATAGACATAAAACATCTTGATATCAATTTAAACAAAATTCATCAAACAGTTTTGGTTTGATTTTCAAGGACAAGCAGACAGCCAACCAGAGAGTCATGGGGACAGCCAATACTGTAATATTATTATTTTTAATCGGGAGTCACATAAAACGTAAAGATAAATCGTAATTTCAAATAAAAAAATCGTGATTACAATACTTTCTCTTCACGAAAGTAAAAAACAAAATCATACACATTCGTTCACCATTTTAAAACCGGACATGTTTTTGTTTTATCACATTATTTTCTATAATGATCGTATCAAGCTATTTTTTTATAATGACCACTATTATGATTTTATTTCTGCTTATTTAAAAAAATATTATCTAATGATAATGCTAGTAATACTCCAAACAGCCTGTTTTACTTAGAAAAAAAAGGACACATCCAAACAATATAAATTATCGCACCCCTATATTATTCACCTATAATAAATTACACTCAAACTCAAGGCTGTAAAAAAATTATTATAAAATGGTATGGTGGCAGAAAATACGTTGGAGTAGCTAACAACAATTTAATGACTGACATTGCATGCACAGCAACAGTTAAAAGTTGTTTCATTATATCTGTCCCCGTTGTTCGCTGTGAATTATAAATCCTCTAACAAGCCACGTGTTACGTATAGTAGGGGTTAGTTTATTTCAATAGCCCTCGTATCGTATGGCCCCCCCCTCCAATTTCGTCCACCCTTTTTGATAACAATCTTTTTAATTCTTCATGGGGGTGATGTTATCGGACCGTGCGAGGGTACTGTGCAGGTTCTAAGGGCTTTTGTCATAGGTATTTCTAGCCTTCACTACTAAAAAACCACAATGTCCTTTAGTCGTTTAACATTTTTTTCTTGGGTGACCTGTCGGTCTAGGGGTAAGTTGTTGGACTTCCGTGATGGGGGTCTGGCGTTCAATTCTTTGGTCTGGCACAGATTTATCTAATTGCCAAACTCTTCCTTCCCCTCTGACAAGACTTGTATTAATCACTACTTGTGAATGTCTGGAATGCCAGGCCTCCACCGTGGTTAGGATCTCACGTTAAACTGTAGGTCCTCCATTTCATCTCACAATCACCCTACCTATACACATTAGCGTAAGTGCGTATAACCCGAACGGGTAGTAAGACACGATGCTAATAATAATAGTAATAGCTATTTTTAGTAAGAAGTAAATATTACTAAATATACAGTTGTTCAGGTATTGAATTTTTTAAAAGCCGGTTGATACTACAATTCGTGGACAAATAAACAAAAAATATATTTTCTTTATATTTAAAAATGACACCTGGACACAGAATGTAATTCAAGACTTTTGTCTTAATACGCATATGCTTTCACCTGAGTTATCCAGGAATCGCCCCGTGTCCAGGGTCATTATTCACTCATTATTTTAAGGCAAGGTCTGTGGTGGAGGTATAGAAATCGTCGTCTACAAATGTGTGATCAATTAAGATCAAGAGCTAACGCAGCCACCTTCGACTTGGTAGTTGGATTTTTGCTGCCAACAGTAAAATTATAATTGTACGAGTCGACAATTCACAAGGCCGTAGTCAGGGTTTTTTGGGGGTTCACCCTCCC
>CABFOW010003865.1:52465-65858 GCA_902141385.1 Timema californicum
CCCCCCCCCCCCCCCCCCCCACTAAATGCTATGAACCAAATATATATGGCTTTATTTATGAGTCAAACAATATAAAAATTAAGATACAAGTACAAATTAAGGGGCAGTGTTACCATAAAAAGCACCTGAGATAGCTTCTAGAGGTGTTTAATATTAATAATTTTTTCTAGCCTTTGGCAGTTAGGGGATAGGGTTTATATTGACATAAAAAACACTTCAGAGAACTTTTGGGGTGTTTTATTTTCAGATTTTTATCTAGCCTTCGTCAGTTATGGTGTTATGTTGCCATAAAACACTTTAGAAAGGTTTAATATATATAATTTCTCCTAGCCTTCGGCAATTATGGGGTTATGTTGCCATAAAAAATAATTCAAATAGCTTCTAGAGGTATTTAATATTTATAATTTTTCCTAGCCTTTGGCAGTTAGAGGGTTATATGTCTTAAAAAAATACTTGAGATCTTCTAGGGGTGTTTAGTATTGAGAATTGTTTCTAGCCTTTAGCAGCTATGCTGTTATTTTGCCATAAAAAAAACTTTAGAGCTTCTTTAGGTGTTTAAATATATAGATTTTTCCTAACCTCCGGTAGTTAGGTAGGTACGTTGTCATAAAAACAAATTAGAGATCTTTTAGAGGTGTTTAATATTTATAATTTGTCCTTGCCTCTGACAGATAGGGTATTATGTTGCCATAAAAAACACTTCATAAAGCTTCTATAAGTGTTTAATATTTAGAATTTTTCCTAACCTTTGGCAGTTGAGGGGCTATGTTGCCATAAAAATTAATTCAGACAGCTTCTAGAACTGCTTAATATTTAGAATTTCTTTCTAGCCGTCCGAAATTGGGGGAATGGGCCCACCAAATCCCCCCTCAAAATTACTGGATTGCTGCAGTCTTGATCAAGGAGTACTGAACCAAAAGTCCCGGGTTCTATTTTTGTATCCAGGTATCAATTTCTCACTAAGAATATGATATCAAGATCCGGCTATAGCGGCCACTAACAAAAATAATAGCTTTGCTACCCATCTTAAAACATATCTAATTAAATAATATGTATTATTTATTTTGTCCAAAAAAAGTTTTTTGGTTATAAAAATGATGAAAATAAGGTTTCTAGCTGTAGTTTAATTTCCGACCATCTTTATGTTGGAAACTTCATATGTACTAAACTCAGTCCCTTAGTTGTTTTTCCTACATTTATAAAGCTGTGAGCATATTTTGGTTCTCCCTCATTCTCAGATTGTAAATAAACTTAATTTTTTGTCACATACATTTTTGTAAAATTAAACTTCGCATTCCTTTTACTATTTATTCATCGTGAACATTTCCTTTTTTAAAGGTTTTCTAAAGATTCATTTTGAAATTTTTTCTCCCTTGTATTCCTCATTCAAGAGGTTTATTGAGAGAGGCCTTCTTGTTTTTTTTTTAAGCAACTCCCTTCCCTCCAAGTGTGCAAACATTTCCTTCCTACTACTTCAGAAGGTTGTCACACCCTCAAATCTTGTCACTGAAAAGTTATTGGGGGGTGCTGTTAGGGTAGTCTTAAAAACCTTTAAATAACCTCTGTAAACTAACAAAAAAAGAGAGTACCTGAGATCGGCTTTGAGGCTTAAAACTTTTCTGTAGGAACTGTGAGTAAAATTTTTAATCGGCATAGAAATATTTATCTTCAAAGGTTATCAACGGTGAATTAAGTAATTATATCGCAACCTCATTTAAAATGGCTATAATTTGTTATTTATCCTAAAAGTAACATTGTATGGATGTAAAACAGAAAATTAAAGCTTTCGGTAAGGAAATACCATAATTATGTCGATAAATAATTCAGTCATGCTATCAATTAATACATTTTTTGAGCTAGCTAATTAAAATAGTTACATCATATGAGCTGATTTTTTTTTTTACTGTTTCTAAATCGAGGCTAAACTAAACTTATCTTATCTCAATCTTAATTATATTAACGGTAATACAGGATTAGCTTATATGACTTTGTTTTTATGATTCTCTATGGTTCTCATTGGTCTGTTTAATATGTTTGTGAAACACAGTATTTTGCCTTATATGATGTAAATTAATTTAGTGTGTTCAAAAATAATTAGCTTGAGAAGGTATTTGATTACGAAAAGAGATGAAGATAGTGGGTAGTGGAGGAGGTTACATAATTATGTGTAAATTACACTGTACATTGTTAGGATAGTAAAATCTCGCAGATTAAGGTGGGCAGTACATGCAGCGCCAATAGGAGATTCTAGAGCAGTGTTCAGAGTATTGACTGGTATATCCAATGAGAAGAGAAAATTTGGAATAACTAGACGAAGATTGGCGGATAGCATTAGAATGGACCTTAAAGAGATAGGGTGTAATGAGGTGGACCGGAAAAAATTATCTCAAGATAGGGGTAGTTAGAGTACTTTTTTAAGTGCTCTTTCGAGTTCCTACTGCCATAAGGCAAGTAAGATGCCCTTTTCAAAGTGCCACACTGTGCAAATATAAATTTGATGTATTAAATATCAAAGCTATTATATTTTATAATTACGGTTATAGCCGTATTTAAAAATCATATTCTTTAAATTGAAATATAACAATTGTACACTAGAATTGAACCCTGGAGCTTTGAATTAGTACGATAATGCTATTACCATTGAGTTATTTAGGAATCGTCCCATGACCAGGGTTAAAACTCCCGTGTCCAGTTGTCATTTTTTAATTTAATGAATATGGTATTTAGATGTCGTTACAACCGTAGTTACAGTAGCCCCATGGCTTCTTTGGTAATGACTGACATCTCACAGCTGACAGCTAAAAGCTTTGAAAAGTTACCAGACCAAATTATTTATCCCTACGCAGAACAATATGATCTGCAAAAACATGTGTTTAGCAGCTGTCACTTCTGACGGCCAAAATTTAGGTATATACCTAAATGTTGACTCTCAGAGGTCAGCTGTGAACTGTCAGTCAGCACCAAAGAAGCCATAAGGCTACTTTAGCAAACATAATGACATTCCTATTAAATCCATCATACGCATTCGTACTATTTTCATTGTACAGTTAGCAGGATAAAGCCCTCTCGAGTCGAATCTGGCTGCATTACCTGGTAGCTCGTGGAGAAGATACCTGGATAGCTCAGTGGTTAGAACATTGGCATACTTATACAAAGGTCCTGAGTTCGATTCCCATGCCCAATGGTCATTTTTCAATTTAAAGAATAAAATATATATTTGCCACTAATAAATGCTATAATGTTTTTAAATTGTAATTTGATTTTGGTATAATTTTAATATTATATTCTTATAGAACAGGTTAAACAACACAAATTCAAGCTTATAACTGAATTTGTATTTGAATTTTAAAATGTTTAAAGGTTCATAAATAGATAATTAATATAAAACAATACAACTTACATAAAAAACACCATTGGAAAAGCATAATTGAAATTGACATATGTGACATTTAGGATTTTTTCCCCCTTAAGACTCCACTTTCACCCCACAGTTTGCACCTAACTTAAATTAAATTGCTTATACTGCTCATACCAGGTCTCGTATCTTAATGTTGTTTAATGTAGCGTCCACTAGAAAATATTGTAACTTAGACAAGTTATATAGCGTTTAAAAATAATTATTTTAAGGTAAAAAACCATATTACTGCTCCTAATTTTTTTAGTATATCAAGTCAAGAATTAACAAAACCACACTTTGATACTTTTTATTGTTTAGGCGTAGTTACTCGTATGTATCAAATTTCCCATTTATTCGGCAGAGAGGTTAGTTCTTGAAAAGCCTTGAATGGTTTGGGAAAGTGATTTGACAAACATACAATAGACCCTATTACATTTCCCGATAATTTGGTTGGTTTTTGGAAAATTTAAACGTTATCATACTGCTATCCATTTAGTAAATATCTCGGCACTGGGAATGGTTTTATACTATTCATCGTAATAGGCTATATTATATTAAGTTGGTTTGTTAGTTGTGTTCTGAAATAATTTATGCGATTTAAAATTTCAATTATGATATCCTCATTGAATAAAATTGAAATCTAAGCTAACTTAAGCCACTGATGGGTTGGTGGCAGTCCAATTTTAGTATATAAATACTTATATATTGTAACATGGTTTGATAAAATTTTAATAGTGCTATTTTATACATATATATCTATATGTCTATTAATAATAATTATTAAAAGTGGCGAACTCGCTTTGGTATCCGCATGGTCTAACGCACTACTCTCGCAGTAGAATAGACTGCCGATGACTGGGAGATTGAGGTTTAAATCTCGTTCGTGTGTTTTTCCCCCACTTTCCCTCCACACAAATGCGGGTACTTTTTTATGAAATATAACCTTCTTAATCCATAAAATCATTAGCGTAAAAAGTACATAAGCGGAAAACCCGAATGGGCGGTAAGATGTGGTGCTAAAAAAAGGTGGTAACTTTAACATTACTTTAACTATGAAGGGATGTAGATAGGCAGGGACTTACCTATGAAAATAGGTGAGTACATTTTATATCTACCTGCGGAAAATAGCAAACAATAGCCTCTTGATATATCTTGCTTAGCGGAAGTGTTTACTATACGAACTTATCTTTATACTACCTAAACCTGTCCCTTTAGAAAGTGACGATACCTTTTGTTGTCAATTCAGAAACTGTTATCGCCCACTGCTGTCTCTCATGACACAGGTACAGAAACACACATCGAGTTTGAGAAATGTCTATGGCTGGCATTTGTTGCGAGATGATCATTTTCTGTGCAAATTCTCTTTATTTAAAATATCATGGCTTATTTTCTAGTTTGGTATTTAATTTACGATGTCTATATCTTACAAAATATATTATTAATAATTAATGTGTTTACCGTAGCGTACATTTCATAAACAGATTGTCGCAATAATTTTTTTAGCATCGCTTCTCACTACATGTTCAAGTTATACGAGTATGATTTGGTGACCTGGTGGTCTAGGGGTAAGGTGTCTTGACTTCTGTGCTGGGGTCCAGGGTTCGATCCTCGGTCCTGGCACAGATTTATTTGATTACCAAATCCTTCCTTCACCTCTGTCAAGACATCTTGTGAATGTGGGGAATGCCAGGCCTCCACCGTGGTTCGGATTCCACGTTAAACTGTAGGTCCTCCATTTCATCTCACAATCACCATACCATTACACATTAGCGTAAGTGCGTATAACCCGAACGGCTAGTATTACGTAGTGCTAATAATAATATACGAATATGCGTTAATTGCGTTAATGAGCTATTTATTAGGAAAGTTGAATTAAATTAACTGTACCTGCATTTGTAATAAGGGAGAGTGGAAAACAAGTATTTTGAAAACCACCCTCAGTAGAATCAACCAGGATTCATCGAAAATCACGAGACACAAGAGTGACTTCTTAGAACATGTGGTCGCTGAAGCAGGTATATCATAATTTACACACTAGATTAACCTAAGACCACATCCCTAATATATTTAACATTTTTATAAAGTTATTATGTTTTTATACTGACTAATAATGATATAATGATAAACCCGTTTAAAAATAAATGTATTTATAACCTTTTCCTAAGACTAAACCCAAATAGTTAAAACTGGAACACTAAAACGAAATTGAAATGAATTATCAATTTGATTATAAACTATTTCCACGCCAACATTCTAAAATATTTTATTATATATTATTTTTTCGAATATTACTACAAATACGGTTAATTTTCACTGATTAAAAAAAATGAATTATGTTCTTTCACCAATTTAGAGATATCTAAATGTAAATACACTATTGACGTAGACTTGAGCAAGGTAAACTTTTAAATTACTGTATTAGAATATATGTTAATGTAAATTGAGAAAGTTTCTCGGAAAAAAACTAGCCTCATTACCCTTAGCAGGGATTACAACCCTAACCTCCCCTTCACTAGATCTCAGATGAACTCGACTACTCTGCCCACATATCCACCGATGCAGGATATTTAATGTGCATGCGGATTTTTTCCCCCACAAAAATTAGTCAAGCGCTAGTTCCAATAAGTGACTTGAATCGGGAATTATAGCATATAGATTAGAGACTAAATGGTTTGTCGTAAACGTACCAACACCATTTACTTCCTTATATTTAGAGGTAATTTAAATCAAAACTCAGTGTAGCGTAAGTATATCATTCTAATTTCCACCCTTCAGACTTAACAATTTATTTGCCTGCGCCCCGTATTTTATAAGGGAATTTTGCTTGAGTAGTGTTTTGGCTAGCAAAGCGAGATAATAACAAATGTTTGCAAGGGGTTGTTATTTCTTGAAAGTCTCCCATAAGACCTATAGCCTAACCCTTTCCGCCTCCATTAATTATTCTGGTACGGTCTTCAAGTGTGTTTAGGAAAAAAAAAGAACATCTACATTACTTTTGGTCTTATTATTTTTGAGTCTTTATCTACGTGCCTTGTTTGAAGAACTACCCTCTACAGTATAAACCAAGTTTTGTTTTGTTCATTTTAGTGCAAGACTACACAAGATTTACAAATGTATAGAGATATCTTCTATATGTGTTTTTTTTTGTGTAATAAGAGAGTGTTCCAGCATATTAAAATAAATATTAGAATCTTCTTTTTATAAATATAATTATTTATATGAATTTATGGCTCTGCATCTTGGAATTTTGTAGGTGACGTAGTTAACAGGAAGCTTAAATTGGTTTTTGATTTTTGATCACGTTCACTACTGGCGCTAAGACGTCCTCCCTTTTTTATCTTTATGGGGACGAAAGGGGTTATCACACCTTCTAAAATAAAACGGGTAGTATTGGGGGGGGGGAGGCGTGTTAAATTAATGCAATTATATTTATGATTATTGACATAATAAACCGAAACACTTTTTTATTTAATCTATTATATTCTTATTTAGTGGTTTAGACATATTTGATGATGTATTATGGATTAAAAAAAACCTTTACTTTTTATTTTTGGATCCACAATAGTGGAACCAACATCAGTGGTTACATGATCTAAAATGTCAGGCTCGCAATATAATGGATAATTCAAGACTAGAATATAAGCTGGCTGCACCTATCAATTTTCAATTTTCCCCAACACCTTTCTACTCTAATAATGCGAACACACGTTCTATAAATTATCTTACACATTTTAACCCCTCAGATTAAGACGTTAGTAACATTAGGTTACCTTCTTCGGTGGCCTAATAGTCTAAAGCGTTACTCTTTAAATATATTACACTACCGATGACAGGGAGATTGGGGTTTGAATCCCGGTTGTGTAAATGAGGGTACACTTCCTCTAAGATCAACCTTCATCCCTAAATCAGCAACGTTATTAGTACATACATGTATAGCCTGAACAGGTAGTAAGTAATACGTGGTGCTAAATAAAACAAGCTTCATTAAACAATATCATAATAGCAAATAAAACTCATATTATTAATACTGTCACGCTATGCTCAGTCACAAATTAAATTCAAGGTAGCCCGCCCGCATTTGGTGATCAATAATAATAATAATATTTAGCAACGCGTCTTACTACCCGTTCGGATTATATGCTTTTAAGTACTAATAACGCTGATGGATTAAAGGAAGTAAACCCGCATTTGCGTGAAGGGAGAGTGGAAAACCATTTAGGAAAAACCAGCCCCAGTTCACCCGACCGAGATTCGAACCTCGATCTCCCCATCCTCAGCAGTCGAGCTCAACACGACTAGCGCATTAGCCACCTACCCCACAGAGGCGGGTATTTGGTGATCAAGCGCACTAAATGTCGCCTGGTCTAGTTTTTCTCTGACAGAGAATTGGGCTTGAATCGAGTTTGAGTCTGCTGAAAGTGTTGTTTTTTTCCTAAATATTTTCCCACTCTCCCCCTAAACAAATTAGAGTACATTTCCTTTACCTTTCTAATACCTACACCATTATCACACTCAAATAACTATAGCAACTACATTGTCGTGAGACGAGGGGGGGAAATGAATAATTTTATTTTAATATAATACATCAAACATTATTTTCCTATTTTTATTTGTTTCATCCAACCTAGAGATCCAACATTCCCTCTACGTTGGGGATCTATTTTCTACATGCTGCTATAGAACGCTGCCGTTAGGTCTCACCCAAGACAAAACTACGCCATAAAACTTGGATCGTGCATCCAGTTAGACCTCCTGCTGAATTCTTAGAGTGAAGAAGACCAACGAAAAGTCCACATCTCGCCTCCTTAAGAATTTCTCCACTTTGTTCGTGTGGTTGTCGAAAACAGACTTCAGTAGTTTGTGTTTATTTCAACCATTCCATTTCATCTCGTCCAACATCCCCTTCTTCTCTTTTCCCTTTATTTTTGAGAAAGTTAAGGTACAACTTTTATTTTTTACATACTAACATTTTCGTTCGTAAGTATGGAAAACAAACCGCATATAGGGAAAGAAGTAAAAGGGAAGGAAGAAGTGAAACTTTTCACAGACTCGTCATTTCTTTTTTGATTTTTCATAAACGAACCTTGGACAAACTTTGTACTAGAAAAAAACTTTTGTTTTTTAAAATGATAACACGTCAAATCTTGACCTCTTAAATGAAGTGTTTTTTTCCCCTTCTTGAGGCAGTCTTTAGTTGTAAACATTATTTACAATTTTCAAAGTTATAATTATTACTTTCTAGTGAACAAAAAACAATTTTTAAAAAATAAGGTAATTAAATGTTCTAGCTATGTATTCATTTTATATTACTTTTGAGTGAGTCTAGACTACGGCATCAGAGACCTCCGGACAATAATGAGTCCTTTTCTTGAACGCATTAAAAATAAATAGTCTTACTGCTCTAAGTTGTCTAATCTAATCTCTAAGCACCCACAGTCGATGAATTATAACGCAGAATGCGTATGTATTGTGTACAAAAAATACTAATATTAAATACTAAAATACGAGTAAATAGTATGATACAATCGCACAAATGTTCTCATGTTGTGTACAATAGCTTAGAAGAATATTTTCAAATGTCGATTTTTAGTTAAATACTCTTAAAAAAGTTTTAGTTACAAAAACAAACACATCATCATGTTAATCACAATGATCAAATTTTACACATACATTTGGACCACATTGTTCAAATAAAAAATAAAATCTTATGAATTTTCTTTAAATTGTTGGAAGTAAATTAACGTTAAATTAATTTATTGTAGACTATAAAAATACATTATTATTGACATTGGAATAAATTACATACGAATAGTTTTTTTCTCATAAAAAATAATTAATAGATTACTTATAAATGGTAATTTGTAAATTTTAATATTGTAGAAAATACTATAGCTCTAAATACTTTTTATATATTGGTATTTGTAGACTACTTTATATGATAAGTATTGCTTATCGGTTTTACTAAAATAAATTTGTCTAGGGTTAGTTAAAAATCAACGTTTTTTTTAATATTTCAAAAATTACCTTTAAAATTGAGTCTAAAATGGATATATTGTAATGGTTTTCATGATTATTAAGAATATATTTTTATTCATACAAATATAATTAATTTTATAATAGTTTACAAATAATTAAAAAAAAAAATATATTCCAAGATTTAATACACATTGCGAGAATGTTTGTAAGATTTTGTCGTAACATTTATTTTTATTAGTTAGCATCCGTTTGGGCTTTTCGCATTTAAATAACACCAATAGAGTCGAAATGAAGCCAGAATCAAGAGGAAATGTACTCAAAATTGTATAAATGAAGAATGGGAAACTAAAATATTTAGTAATTCAGTTGGAACTCAAACCCAAACCTCTCCATCACCAGAAAATAAGAAAAGACTTGTTTTAAATATATTACATGTGTTTACGAATATTGATCTCAAAGCCTTAAAAGGGGTTTTTGCTCCACAATAACAGTAGCTCAGCTAGTAATAAGATAATGAGAGCTTTCACCTAGCTTGAATATGTTATTTGCAATAAATGATCAGTAGTGTGCGCCAACATTTTACCCGTATTCTCATCTAAGCAAACCACAAAATAACCTTTGGTCACGGAGTTATAACTAGAAGTATCTTAACTATAGAGGTAAACTATTAGAGAAAGGGTAGTTAGCTAGGTTTGGGTGGCAATAAGGGTTGGAAGTTTGATGTAATCATAGTTGATGGGGTGGGTAGAGAAGGCGAGGGTGGATTTGCGTGCTCTGGTTCCTTGTGATAGCGTGATAAACAACCATGAAACCACGACAAACTATTAGTCCAGGACTACAATCACTTGGTATGGAGGGTCTTGCATGAGGTGTACCTGGTGGCCATTTACGCTCGAAATTACGTGAAACTAAATTATGAAGTGGGTCTGATAACTACGCCTGGAAAACCATATCATGTTATGTCTATGGTAGTCAAGCCACGTCGGTTAATAATGGGAGGCTTTCTGTGATTTATGGTGTCGCAAGTACGAACCATTAATAATATATTATCTCATTATCATCATCATCATCATCATCATCTCAGAACCGCCACCCAATCACTTGACGTTTATTCTGTGTGGACTTAATTGTCCAAAGAAAGTTCACATTTAAAGGATCGAAGGAAGTTGGCAAGTTTAAATATATTTTAGGAAACGAATTAAAATTTTATAATTTTACATCTAGAAGATAATTTTCCTAAATAATAATAATAATAATAATACCATTATTTTCTTTAATTTTTTTGATTCACTTCCTACAAAACGTTGTTCCTAACAGCATTATGACCAAGGTCGAATTTAACGTAGGTTGTACCAAAATAAATATGAGGATAGATTCAATAACTATTTAATTATTTAAATAAAAAAATAATAAACTTAAAAAAACTGATTACACCCAGCCAGAGTTTGAAACTCAACGTTTCATTGCTGGAAAACCTGACAAGATGAGATGGATAAATTTGTCAATGTGTCAATTGCTGCGGGTCATATTGTTTAATAAAATTTATCAAATTTATTAATTGCCAGTTGAACATATTTTAGGTAATATAAGTAAGTGAATTAACTCATAGTACTGACCTATTATTAATATTAATATTTCTAAATTGACCAGCTTATCACTTTATTTTTTGTAGGAATTTTTAATGGTATTCTAAATAATTCATTGTTCTAACATAACCTACTATTAATAGTAATCTTCCCAAATAAATTTGAACTATAATATTTTTTTTTCCAAACTATAATAAACCTGACCAAGGCTGTAGTCAGTCATTAATTTGAGGAGGAGGTTTGTTGGGCACATTTCCCAATTGCTGGAGGTTAGAAAATAAATTTTAAATGATAAACAGTTACACCTCTAGAAGCTATCTGAAGTGTTTTTATGGTATCATAACCCCTTAAATGCTGAATTATAGGACAAATTCTAGATATTAAACACTTTAGAAGCAATCTGAAGTGTTTTTATGGCAACATTACCCCTTAAATGCTGAATTCTAGGACAAATCATAGATATTAAACCCCTCTAGAAGCTATTTAAAGTGGTTTTTTTTTATGGTAACACAGCCCCCTAATTTGTACTTTTGCCTTAATTTTGAATTGTTTGTACCATAAATAAAGCCATATATATTTTGTTCATAAAATTTCAGGGGCAGTTTGAACCTCCAAAAACCCCCCTGACTACGGCCTTGAAGTCGATCAAATATAGTCTGTCTTTGTAATTTTATATAATAGTTTTGACACATAAAAATAAGGATAATAAAAATAAATTTTTCTTTGTAACTGACGATTTATAAGATACTGTAGATTATTGCCCTCAGATTAACTTCGAAAACAGTGCTATCATTAGCTTGCTTCGTAATTAATGTTCTAAACTCAATAATTAATAGCCTCCCGACACTGAAACTCATGTCATTTATTTTTTTACCACCACTTGCCTTCTTGATTCAGCCTTTGCCTCTTTAAACAAAATGGCTGATATAAATAACAAGCAGCATGATAGGGTGTCATTTTACCTACTCGTATTATATAGAACGCCTTTCATGTTGTTATTAATTGTTTCCCTGCCGAGGCTAGGTTTCTGCATAGAAAATAGGTTTATAAATGCGTGAGAAATGTGAGCGAGTATATCAAATAATTATAGGTTTATCACGGATCGTCCATCAGCCTTTCAGGGCATGGGTCTTTTCATAGACATTAAACTTTCTTTGATTGTGTGGTGGGGGAAAGAAGAAGTGTGAAACTTTTAATACATTAAGATTCTTTTAACATTAACTTTTAGTCTCAAGAGCTATGCAATACTGTACGTAAAGTCGCATGATACATATCACTTTCTTTTGAATTAGCTCAAAAATGTGTATCATATATAAATCAGATTTTTTTTAGCATACATATCTCCTTTTTTAAACATATAAAACAAAAATATTTATTAATTCCCTATACATATATCAGCAATTTTCATATGCAGAATGAGTGATATATAATTTGCCTTTAGGAACAGAACTTATACCTGGAGACTAAAGTTTATGTTAAAATGATCTTCATGAAGTAGAATTTTTATATATGTATACACGTGTAAATTTATTATACGTATATATGTAGTATACATTCATATGTAGTTTATATATATTTATATGTATACACTTCTATGTATATCGACTTCTAAAGTGTCATGAGCATTCTTCTGTATCAAATCCTAGTGTCATTTATCATCATAGCTTAGTCTGTCAACGTATACATAAACGTTTTCCCCATCTAAATCACTACTCGTTTTCTTTATTCGTTGCCTTTATACCATTATTTAATTAGTTGCAGAGAGAATATTAAAAAATCAATCAATTAAATTTTACATTTAACCTAAACATATTTATATATATTATAATATGAATATATGTATGAGAAATATAATAAAAAATTCTACAAAGTAGAAAGATAAGGGGATTAGAATTTGAAAATTACAAATAAATAACGCTTGATTATAATAAACATTAAAACATTACATTTTTAGTATTATTACTTGATCTCTGTTCAAACAGTTTTAGTTAAAACTAAAAAAAAGTTTTCAAGCAACATAAATAATAATGAAGTCATTCAATATAGTATTAATTAAATGATTCAATTATTTCATTCAGTCATGTGAAATTAATATAAATTATTTAAAAAAATGAGCCCTTCAATAACGATGGTAAAACATCGAACGTAGAATTTGTCGGCGCTGTAATGATTTTCCTCGATATTGACTTCTTAATACTTTCAGTCAGTTTTTATAATGAGTTATATTCTTTTAATTAATACAAATTTTATATAACTTTTTTAAAAAAAACGAAAAGGTTTTTTAAACTTAGAGCCTTATATATATTTCTAATTAAACTACTTAAATCATAAATCCATAATGAATTCACTGTTATTGATTTTCAGGGGCTCCAACCCGCGATAGGCCAACGTATAATTGACCATGAGTAAAACATTTATTTCGCAGATCGATCCC